>JAWPHD010005029.1:0-172612 GCA_037043455.1 Cyrtodaria siliqua
GTTACTGTGATCATTTTTCATTTAATTTGTTGAAGTCACAATGAAAAACGCATGCATATTTAGATAGCATTTAATAATCTTCAACTTTGGGGAAAGAAATCTCGCGGTCTGAAAACACAGAAATGAAACAGATGTGAGAAAAAGGAGTAATTGCTTTGATAATACATTTTAAAATCGCTAATCGATAAGCAATTATCTTTTTACAATCTGATCATTTTAGGTATTAAGACCAGCGAGATTAGTTTCCCCATAGATACCAATGTTCAAGTGTCACATATGACTGATTTGCTGCAAATTCAACTCAAGTATGGATAATGCAGCAGTCTAATGTTCATATAGAAAACTATTTTTCCACTTGATAAATCACCAGAAAAGGTGGGCTCACAAGACATGTAAGAAAGTTCTTGTTTGTTTACTAAACAGGTCAACGGTACACCTGTTTTCATTGATTGACTTTTTTCATTGATCACAAAGTGAAAGCATAGAGTCGAAATTTCGAAAATGAAAACCTATTAATACGCTTCTTATACATACAACCACAAAATCGAATAAAAATGGGCACTTTTTCCCAACTTATAATGCCCATTTCCATCAAAAAAGGAGGGATTACTTTTTATTATAGGAATTACATTCGACTACACCTCGGAGGTTTACATGTAATTAGTGGTAAACCTTTAGAAAAAGTCCCATATCAGTATCACTTATAGTTTTCAAAAAGTAGATGTACAAACTTTTTTTTTTTTTTTTTAAATCTATTTTTAGCCTTGGCAGCCATCCTCATTTATGGCTAACCTGAAATTTTACTAGGATCAGCTAGACATCAAGCGCAACATTGCTGTGGAGTTTCATGAAAATCCATAAAGTGGTTTCAGAGGAATCATCGCTACAAATTTTTACTACATAACTCTCGTAAACAAAGATGAACATGACTGGCAGCCATGTTTAACTTCCAATCAAAATGATATTCAACAAGGACCAACATCATGTAATGCTGATCATTTTAGAAAAGGTCCCATATCAATATCACTTACAGTTTTCATGAAGTAGTCACTATAAACTTGTTTTTTAAAAATCCATTTTAGCTTTGGCAGCCTTCTTGGATTTCACATCAACGTGAATTTTTGCTAGGATCAACTAGACATCATGGGCAAAAATTCCTGTAAAGTTTTATGAAAATCCATCCAGTAGTTTCAGAGTAATTCGACGCTACAAAAAAAGTTTACGGACGGACAACGGACGCCGCACCATGGCATAAGCTCTGCTGATCTTTGATCCTAAATGTTAACCTGGCACTTCCAAATTCGCTATTCGAGTGAAGCCTTGATGATAACGATAGATTATTAACTAAAAGTAATCTGGTATTACTGAGATAAGTCAATAACCATTAAAATTTAATTTTTAAATAATTTTTTATAGTAACATAATTCATTATTATTTGCATCAATTTTTCAAGTTCATATTATAGCGTAAAACAAAAGTTTTAGCATTACAATGTAAACATTTAACTGAAATCTGGTGATGACTATTTGATTGTTGTATACTCATCTCATGAAGTCTCTCTAAATTCTCTTCAATTCTCGCTAAAATCACTTGAAGTTACTTCTCCCCAAATTTCTGGCCTAGCCCTGTCATGTATTGGCACGAATTACTCACACAGATTGCCTCCAGTCCCTTTAAAAATGTCATATTTATTGCAGCAGTATATGTTCATATATCATTCACAACTTACCACAAGTGGCTTGTGTGGTTTTAAACATTGTAACAGCACTTTAAACAATATTAATATTGTAAAATAATCTCAAAAGGCAACAAAGGATATTTTTCTGTCACACCAACAACTCAGTTATATGTTTTCATTAATGGAGGAAGACTTCAGGTGCCCCTCTGGGACATTTTTGTGCATGGGCGAGCACCTGAGTAAAATACCGATGTGTCCAAGCCGGCTGGATAGCTTCCTCACATAAAGATTCCTGGTCCCACAGCAGTGAGGGGCAAGTGATTGCAAGTAAGAGACTCCAATCACTTGGCCAAGGAGTAACAAAGCTCTTATAATCCAAGGAATTAGCAATGCTGCTTAGACGGAGAAGACCTCTAGTTGGCTATGGTGGCAACTAGAGAAACAAAGAGGCGGGAGCCGGGAACCGGGAGCCAATCACCAACAGGCAGTGATTGATCTTGAGTGTGTCGGGTTGTAAAAGAGGCGCAACACTTGATAACGTGGATATAAGATACCTGACTGAGGAGGTTGGTGCATTGCAGTACAGAGACTGTTGAACACTTGATAACGTGGATATAAGATACCTGACTGCGGAGGTTGGTGCATTGCAGTACAGAGACTGTTGAACACTTGATAACGTGGATATAAGATACCTGACTGAGGAGGTTGGTGCATTGCAGTACAGAGACTGTTGTCTACAAACATCATTTCCAGTGATTTACATTTCGTTTTGCACGGTGAACGCATCCCAAAAATGGCAGCTAATCAGAATTAGTCTTAAAATAACACGGCACATCAGTTATGACGATATTTTAAGCTTAACATTAGTAACGATAAGCTTAATATTTATGTTGTCTGAGATGGGATAAAGTCGAATAAATATTTTATCTGATCATATGACCTTACTATAGTTCATATACATTTACATGACAATGCTATCCTGTGAATGGGAGGGCAGGCAGCTGACGGATGGATGGACAGACAGACGGATGAATGAACGTATTATGCTAGTCATTATTTTTATAACTGCATTCACACAAACTTGAAGAAAGAGAGGCCCAGAAATGGGCCGGAATGCCAACACCAATATGATCACAAGATTTCCTTATGGTTATGAAAAGTTGAGCTAAAATAGGTCTGATTCAGCAGAAACTTAGTTGTTCCCAGACTGTCCGAGGCTAGAGAGATGCACAAAAGGGAGGTACATCCGTTATACTATTTATAAAATGCATACAAACAGTTATCACCCTTGACTCAAGTAGCGAAGAAAAATAGTTCAATGAGAAGCAATGCACCTAAGAGAGGTACATCCTTTATACTAGTTGTAACATTCATACAAATGGTTATCTCCCTTGACTCAAGTAGAGAAAAATATTTCATCGAGGAGACGCAAAAATCTGAAGGCAGGTTCAACCATTTTACTATTTGTAAACTTGTTAGCTCAAGATGAGAAAACAGAATTATTCCTTTTCTACATGTTATAACAAAAGTTTACCTTCAACACAAGAGGGTATAATTAAAAGTGGCTGAGTAATCTCTGGATTCTGGTTTACTAGTGGGTATACTATTCATAACTTTCCATTGCCAACTTGCCAAGATGTTGAGATTTTACCTTACTTTGGTTATTTCTCCGACAAATAAAATGTGTGTTACTTGGCTTTTATCCTTGGGTTCTACAGCAAAAACAAGCAGTGGTGTAACGATGCATCAACTTATCAATGTATCATGATTGCGGCCGTCTCGATAGCAATGCATGGATGCCAAACTGAACTATCGATAGCAATCGCCGCTAGTATGATGAACTATCGATAGTTTTCAATAGTTAACGAATAAAAGAAATAGTCTTAGTGATCTGCAAATATTCCCTTCGCAACATTCAGTAGCTTACCCCACCCATACAAACAAAAGTGACGTCATAGCAGGTAGAGGGTAGGTCTGATATGATGACTTGTGAGCATGGTACTGGATAGCCAATTCCGATTTTTTTCGTTTGGTAATATTATATACATATATATTTTACTATGTCCTAGTCTGTTTTTAAAGATAAACTACGACTCACATACATGTAAATACCAATAATTAATAGATTTGTGTTTTACGATAAAATTTATGTTAGGATGACAATTATAGCATAACTTTTTTGCATTCAGTTCGTGATTAGACCAAAACCAACATGGCAATGGCCGTCGAACAAAACTATAAAAAAAAATTCAATTATTTGTATTACATATATGTATCAAATCGAAATACATTTCATAAACTAACATGTACTGTATACAAGTATACAGCATATTATATTGCAATATATGCAATTATCAACACATCATTGGTTATTTCTCCGACAAATAATTAATTTCTGCACAATTATAATTATGTAAATGTGCATTTGTATGCATCAAGAAAACACAATAGAGAGCCAATACTGTGATACATGGTTTTTTTTAACTAAAAGGCACAAATTCTACGTTAAGATTTCGCGATACTACCGCTATACCATCATGACATTATCTCACTATTGCAATAGTATCGTGAGTTTTTTAACTATCGCATTAGTCAAACTACTGGCGATAGTCACCCCCTAATTTCGAAAGATACATAGTATTATAGTATTATACTGAATCAATAATGTGCATGAAATATGTGGTGTTTTTATCACACTGAAAATAGTGAACATCTACGTTTGCTTGTCATAATTTTTACTATATGACAGTTGTTTGTTTGTTTAATCGTGATAAGGACCGAGTCTATCACCCTACCAAACTTTTAAGGTGTGTCAAATGTCTGTTCACTGATTGGTCAGTCTAATTTGATGATGCTTTATCAAAATTAAGAATACACTGGGCACTGAAAGGTTCTTCAATTAATAAACGATTTATTAGTAGTAGTAGAAACCTCATGACACCGAGCACACAAGGGAGGTACTTCCATTATACTATTTGTAAAATTCATATAAACAGTTATCTCCCTTGACTCAAGTTCAGGAAAACGGCAATATTTTTTACATGCTATAACTGTCAATAACAAGAGGGTATATTAAACATGATGATATATTAATGCATGTTTAAATGTTATACAAAATAAATCTAACTGTCGACACAAGAGGGTATTAAACATTCTGGTTTATAATCCACATACCTGCTACCTGAACGACTGGATCTGCGGATTCCTAAACCCCAACAAAACATTTTTTTTAAACACACACCACAGTGACGTACAGCATGATTGCACTTACCTGAAAATATAAAACACATCTAATTATACATCAATTAAAATCGTTGACCTTTATAAACAAGCAAATTGGTAACAAAGCACAATTAATCAGGATATGGTTTGAATCCTGCAAAAATCAATGATATAAAATAACAGCACTTAATGTCACAACAAATATATCTTTTAGGGAATAAGCCATTTTAAAGAGCTGACTGGTAATTAAATGCTAGTAAAGACAAACTAAGTTTAAAGGGACACATGGCAATGATTTTGTTAAAACTGACGGCGTCCTGGTAACTTTCCAACATAACTTGCATATTTCAGTAAATCGGTATTAAAGCGACACACGTCAATATTGAAGTTTTCAACAAGCATTCAATTTTTTTCTAAATACAATTTTGAGTTTTCAACTTTTCTTTGCTATTCGACCATAGGTTTGAATATATTATTCGAGACATATAATCAACAGTTAGTAACATGCAAAATATTGCTGTATACCATTCTTATAACTAAAATTAATGATTGAACACTGGGACACCCGAGTCTTTGCACACGCTGTACTGTGCGGGATTCTCCACTTGATGCATATGCGGAGGCACTCAATACTTCAAGATTACCATGCGTTCCTTTAAGTGTATAAAAATACGTAACTATAATGTATTAATTATAATACGTAACTATAATGTATTAATTATAATACGTAACTATAATACGTAACTTATTTATTTAAACTATAATGTATTAATTATAATACGTAACTATAATGTATTAATTATAAATTGTTACATGCTTATGCTTGTTAACCTAAACTACTTGAGATGATCCTCTTACAGTACGAGTTTATATAGATGATCCTCTTACAGTATGGTTTTTTAGTATCTTAATACCATTTTATCAGGTGTATGTGTTTATCTTATGTTTGTTCATGGTGTAATGCTATCTTAGAACACTGTCTTATGTTCTATATGAATATTAAGTAATGCTTAGAACACTGTCTTATGTTCTATATGAATATTATGTAATGCTATCTTAGAACACTGTCTTATGTTCTATATGAATATTAAGTAATGCTTAGAACACTGTCTTATGTTCTATATGAATATTATGTAATGCTATCCTAGAACACTGTCTTATGTTATATATGTATATTAAGTAATGCTATCTTAGAACACTGTCTTATGTTCTATATGAATATTAAGTAATGCTATCCTAGAACTCTGTCTTATGTTCTATATGAATATTAAGTAATGCTATCCTAGAACACTGTCTTATGTTCTATATGAATATTAAGTAATGCTATCCTAGAACTCTGTCTTATGTTCTATATGTATATTAAGTAATGCTATCCTAGAACTCTGTCTTATGTTATATATGAATATTATGTAATGCTATCCTAGAACACTGTCTTATGTTCTATATGTATATTAAGTAATGCTATCCTAGAACTCTGTCTTATGTTCTATATGTATATTAAGTAATGCTATCCTAGAACTCTGTCTTATGTTCTATATGTATATTAAGTAATGCTATCCTAGAACTCTGTCTTATGTTCTATATGTATATTAAGTAATGCTATCCTAGAACTCTGTCTTATGTTCTATATGTATATTAAGTAATGCTATCCTAGAACACTGTCTTATGTTCGCTATCCTAGAACACTGTCTTATGTTCTATATGAATATTAAGTAATGCTATCCTAGAACTCTGTCTTATGTTCTATATGTATATTATGTAATGCTATCCTAGAACACTGTCTTATGTTCTATATGAATATTAAGTAATGCTATCCTAGAACACTGTCTTATGTTCTATATGTATATTAAGTAATGCTATCCTAGAACACTGTCTTATGTTCTATATGAATATTATGTAATGCTATCCTAGAACACTGTCTTATGTTATATATGAATATTAAGTAATGCTATCCTAGAACTCTGTCTTATGTTCTATATGTATATTATGTAATGCTATCCTAGAACACTGTCTTATGTTCTATATGTATATTATGTAATGCTATCCTAGAACACTGTCTTATGTTCTATATGAATATTATGTAATGCTATCCTAGAACACTGTCTTATGTTATATATGAATATTAAGTAATGCTATCCTAGAACTCTGTCTTATGTTCTATATGTATATTATGTAATGCTATCCTAGAACACTGTCTTATGTTCTATATGTATATTAAGTAATGCTATCCTAGAACACTGTCTTATGTTCTATATGTATATTAAGTAATGCTATCCTAGAACACTGTCTTATGTTCTATATGTATATTAAGTAATGCTATCCTAGAACACTGTCTTGTGTTCTATATGAATATTAAGTAATGCTATCTTAGAACACTGTCTTATGTTTGTCTTATGTTCTATATGTATATTAAGTAATGCTATCCTAGAACACTGTCTTATGTTCTATATGAATATTAAGTAATGCTATCTTAGAACACTGTCTTATGTTTGTCTTATGTTCTATATGAATATTAAGTAATGCTATCCTAGAACACTGTCTTGTGTTCTATATGAATATTAAGTACAACATCAAAGCTTTACCCAAAGCAATCCTTAATATAGAAAATGTGTCCATGGGTCATGGATGCCCCACATTAGCGCTGTCAAATTAAACAAGAAATCCAGGGATTCACACGTCTCGGCTAACGGGGGCGGGACTTAAAAATAAAGAAGGTCAATGATGCTTAAATAAAAGTTTGTAAACATTTTAGTAACTAACAAGAGGTCAATGACCTTGAAGCTCTCCAGATTAGCGATGGGAAGTATGTTGTAGAATGAGCGTAGGTGTTATACTTTGGGAAAATCTTGCAGAAATGTATCAACTCCACATATTTACTGCCTCAGAAGGCGAATCATCCAGAAAACTACTAGTCACTAAAGACGTACGCCAAGGTTCTGTCTTCGGGCCAATTCTCTTTCTACTATACATAAATGACCTTGCTCAAAATAATTTTTGACAAGGATCAACATTATGTCATACTGATCATTTTAGAAAAAGTCCCAATATAGAAAAAGTCCTATAATTATCAATATCACTTATAGTTTTCAAGAAGTAGTCACTAATAACTTGTATTTTTTAAATCTATTTTTAGCCATGGTGGCCATCTTGAATTTCCGGCCGACCTGAAATTTTGCTAGGATCAATTAGACATTCAAGAGCAACATTCCTGTGAAGTTTCATGAAAATCCGTCAAGTAGTTTCAGAGGAGTAGTCGCTACAAGTTTTCATTATGTAACTCTATGTAAACAAAGATGGCCACCAGCGGCCATGTTTAACGTCAAATCAAAATCGTTTTTGACAAGGATCAACATCATGTCATACTGATCATTTTAGAAAAAGTTCCGTATCAATATCACTTATAGTTTTCAAGAAGTAGTCGCTACAAACTTGTTTTTTGAAAATCTATTTTTAGCCGTGGTGGCCATCTTGAATTTTCGGCCGACCTGAAATTTTGCTAGGATCAATTAGACATCAATGCAACATTCCTGTGAAGTTTCATGAAAATCCGTCAAGTAGTTTCAGAAGAGTAGTTGCTACAAGTTTTCATTATATAACTATGTGTAAACAAAGATGGCCATTGGCGGCCATGTTTAACGTCGCATCAAAATAATTTTCGACAAGGATCAACATCATTCCATACTGATCATTTTAGAAAAAGTCCCATATCAATATCATTTATAGTTTTCAAGAAGTAGTCGCTACAAACTTGTTTTTTGAAAATCCATTTTTAGCTGTGGTGGCCATCTTGAATTTCCGACCAACCTAAAATGTTGTAAGGATCATTTAGACATCAAGAGCAATATTCCTGTGAAGTTTCATGGAAATCCGTCGAGTAGTTTCAGAGGAGTAGTCGCTACAAGTTTTTACTAAATAACTCTATGTAAACAAAGATGGCGGCAGCCATTGCTAATGTCGAATCAAAACGATTTTCGACAAGGACCAACATCATGTCATGCTGATCATTTCAGAAAAAGTCCCATATCAATATCACTTAAGAGTTTTCAAGAATTAGTGGCTACAAACTTGTTTTTTAAAAATCTATTTTTAGATTTGGTGGCCATCTTGGATTTCACATCAACATGAATATTTGCTAGGATCAACTAGACTTCATGGACAACATTTCTGTAAAGTTTCATGAAAATCTATTCAGTAGTTTCAGAGGAGTAGTCGCTACAAAAAAAAGTTTACCGACAGACGGACGGACGGACGAAGGACACCACACCTTGGCATAAGCTCTGCTGATCTCTTATCTGTAGAGCTAAAAATCATCAGCTCCAAAAAGTAGGTCAAGGTCATAGATGAAATCCATGACTACAAAAGGATGCACTACCCAAGACACAACTATGTCAAAATAGAATATTTTGTCTTCCAAAGTTAGGCTTAAAACATCTAATGCATAATTATAGTTCATGAGAAAGTGATGTAAATATAACAATTAAAGTTATCTGCCCTTTGCTTGGATGGTGAAGGTCACATCCACATTTGCTTTTTGACACGGTAAACAACTATCAAAGAAACAACTATAAGCAAAGTTTGAAAGGTATATAACGTATACAGTTTTAAGGCGCACCAACACATGAAAGGTTATATGGCGCCTAACAGGAATGAATGTGCCAGATACATCAAGATAAAATATGGAGAATGGGCCTAGAACCGTCTTATCTGCAGAACTGCAGAGCTGTTGCAAATTCTATAGTAGACTCTCCATTTACGATGGGGCCACGTTTCCTTGTTTGCATACGTGGTGTTTTGATTTAATGAAAAACTTACTGTAAACCTTTGAAGTGCAAAAAGTAGGTCAAAGTCATTTATAATGACATTTCTTTTCACTGGAATGTGTTGCTTTAAGGTACATGTATCAGTTATAACGTATACAGTTTGAAAGCTGTATGTTTTTTTGGTATCTAGATTTAATAAAAAATCTGAATGTAAAACTTGAATGTAAACACATTGCGAAATGTAGGTGAAAGTCATTCATATTGACCTAATTATGGTAGGAACATACTGTTGTCATGGAGATGAGTCATTCATATTGACCTAATTATGGTAGGAACATACTGTTGTCATGGAGATGAGTCATTCATATTGACCTAATTATGGTAGGAACATACTGTTGTCATGGAGATGAGTCATTCATATTGACCTAATTATGGTAGGAACATACTGTTGTCATGTAGATGAGTCATTCATACTGACCTAATTATGGTAGGAACATACTGTTGTTATGGAGATGAGTCATTCATATTGACCTAATTATGGTAGGAACATACTGTTGTCATGTAGATGAGTCATTCATACTGACCTAATTATGGTAGGAACATACTGTTGTCATGTAGATGAGTCATTCATACTGACCTAATTATGGTAGGAACATACTGTTGTTATGGAGATGAGTCATTCATATTGACCTAATTATGGCAGGAACATACTGTTGTCATGTAGATGTAAAAACGTGTTAACTTAGAAAGTTCTATGGCTTCTGGTGTGTGAAAAATATTTTATAAAACTTGAATGTAAATTAACGACGGCATAAAGTAGGTTAAGGTCATACTGAACTACTTTTGGTATGAACTTGCTGCCATTATGTGGATGTAGACACGTGTTGTTTGAAAGCTTTACAGCTTCAGGTGTCTGAGAATGGAAAATAAAGAATGTAAAAGATTTTCTTCGATGGATGGTCAGTAATAACAGCTTGGACATTTAACTTGAGCAAAATTATTGCACATTTCACAGACTGTCTTGTGTTGGGCTCTATATCAAGTTGTCCCATAGTTTGTTTGAACCTTAATTACTTATGCATCCATCTAGATAATGCTTTAATAAAGGAATTTGGTTGAGCTAGAACAACTAATTTCAGAGATACAGACATATACAACAGCTTACATGTAAATGCATGATCTGCCTTCATTTCAGATTTTACTGGCCATCACAATTTGAGTTTCATGAAAGCCCAGATTTATAGGAGACAAAATCACTTCTGCAACCCTCTAGATAATACTGTAAGGAAGTTCATGCACACATTTGGTTGAGCTTGGTCAAGTTTTCCAGTTCACGTGTTTTGTGTTGGCTGTTTTTATAGCCAAAATTCGGTCATATTCCCAATGTCAAAACATAACTTTTTTTCATTTCAATTCTTTTTCTTTTTTTTTTTAATAAAGTGTGCCAATGATTGAGGTTCAAAAGCTTTTAAATGCGTCTGCTGATCTTGGTGTACAGTAAACAGTATTAAAGATACAATTATTTTAGGAACGCTTTACTGTATTGAATTTTCTGAAAAATCACCCTAAAATTCCTAATTTTACAGAAAAACATGCTAAAGCTCCCAATTGTGACAGTATGGGTTATGTTCCCCAGAATAGAATCCCACATCATCAGTGAATGCTGTCATCCCCGTAAGATTGATTTACTGATTTAAATGAGCAGTATAGATTGCTTGTTTCATAATTGATGTAAAAAATAATGTGTTTTTTGTAATTTTCTCATTTTGGTGAAGACTGTATACATTTTGTATTTATAGCCCTTTAGTGTAACATAACACAAAGACTCTCCTTAAACCACTCTATGAGCTTTGAAGTGTGTTATTGTATTGGTCTATAGATAACTTACGACAACATTACAATTGCAATATACTCAATTTGCCTTAATCCACGAACGGAAAAACTTCCCCAAATACCCTTCCTGGGACTCCCGGCACCAAGAGTGCCGCCAAATACACCCGTACATGCGGTCAAACAGAGTTACTTCCTTCTCTTTCCGTCGTGGCGATCTCAATAGAGGCGAGTAAATCGACGGTCTCGAAATATTTGTTCTTTTTCCATGTAACAAATGGTTTTAATTGTTTTATTACTTTAATTTTAAGAGTTTATAAGCGTAGTTGGTGTTTTTTACACCGGTTTTTGTTCTTCCGCCATTTATTCAGACCGCAATTCGAAAGAAACAAAATACACAAACCTCTTCCGGTTTCGCAACCTTTTTATATTCCGTCTCGGAATTATGGTTTTTAACTTCTATTAGGAATTTAAATTTGACACCGGAACGTAGTCACCATTCCGACTCGTGTCAACATGTCAGGAAATAGTTTTTCTTCTTGTATTGTTTTGTTTTGTTTTGTTTTTTATATAATCACAGTTGGTGCATCTAGCGCTTTCTGCTGTTATTTTCTTATATTTCAGTAACAGCAATGTGGTCGCATTCGCTGGTTGGCTAGACCTGCCGAAAGAAGGCAAACGCCTTCTGACGCGCAGGGCTACCCTTCCAAGTGAAAGGTATCTGGCCCTTCCTAGTTAAAGGTTGTTTGCCAGATACTTCCTGGGATGGGGAAGGCCAACCAAACGAAGGCTACTCGTCCTTCTGACGGTGATGGCTCCCAGTCCAGGCGAAAGCAGTGGCGTAGTACGGAAGTCACAGGTACTTCCAGGTGTTGGGAATGCCACCCCTACGCAGGCTACTCGTCCTTCCGACGGTTGGCACACATCCCAGGTGAAAGCAGTCCTGTACCCCACCCACTCCTGTTCACAGTTACAGGCTGCCAGGTAGTGCGGGGGTCACGCCGACTCCAAACTCTCTGCCTCATTGGTAATCTGAAGGTCCTCAGAACAGATTCTATTCACTCCTCCAGGTCACCTTTCAGAGTCAACACACAGAGGGCGGTCTAGGAGCAACCGTCACCTGTCTAGAGACAGCTCAGGTAATTCTTCCTCTGATGAATTTTCTGCTTTTCAAAAGCACGGCCCAGGGCCGTAGGGGTATTCTTACTGTATTCTTACTGTATTCAATACCGTTGTTATGGTTAGGGCCACCTAACGAAGCATGTAGTTCTTCTGAAGGTCTCTGCTATTATAAATCCAGACTAGTAGTCTTGAAGAAAGCTAAATAAGACTTCTTTCTATGGTATGGGAAGAGGACTTCGGTTTCTGTGTTGGTACTCGAAGGCAAGGGGAAATTTCTGTCATGGGTCACATTTACCTGTTATTATATTTTCTTACGTGTTGTATAATCGCAGATTTAATAGAATAGAATAGAATATTTTATTGTAAAATTCTTAACAATGTGAAGATGACAATGAACAAACAAGTAATCAAAACATATGATAGCTATTAAGATAAACATATGGATTAGCTGTCAGGATGTCCGAGTGGTCTAAGGCGCCAGACTCAAGGTAATACCTTCACAAGCGAGTGTTCTGGTCCACGAATGTAGGCGTGGGTTCAGATCCAACTTCTGACACATACTTTTAACATACAAGTAAAATGTGTCAGGGACACTTTCTTTGTTCTTCTTTTTCAGTGTTATGTCAGAAACACTTACCAACAATAGGACTGAGACCTCTTTAGTGCCTCTTTAGGAAATCATACTTTCCTAGACAGTGCTCTCTACTGGGATAAGCTTTTTATTTGGTACGGAAGTCATACCTTCCTACTGACAGGGCGCTCTATCAGGCTGAAGGAAATGATAACCATTCCAAGAGTGAAGTTATCTAGTAGCCGTCTGGTTAGACAGACCATCTACAGTCAGAGAAGGTGAATTGTCGAAGTCTTATCTCTGATTCTGATTAGCAGGCCTGGAGGTATTCCATCCTCAAATAGAACTCATTCTTTTGTCGAACAGGATCACCCTTTTTCCAAGTTTGTTGTAACATTTGTAAACTCTTCTTAAGCATTGTCTGCCTATGTTCTCGATATTAGAACCTTATTGAATGCTTTCGTATCTTTTGAATATCTCTGTGTTTACTAAAAATCGTTAAGAGTATTTAAATTAAAAGTATTTTCCTCTCGTGGTTTTGCTTAATACCCACTACAGGAGTCTGATACTTGTCTTTAACTAAAGATTCTTAGTGAATTACTTTTGTTCTTTTCTGTCCTTAATGGACTTAACTATAGAACTAGTTTTGCAGGTAACCTCGTTAGAAGTCAGTACCTACTGTCGAGGTCCGTCACAAGAATTGACCTATCAAGGATGATTTTAGTGATTACGGCTTCTCCGCCATGGTCTAATGATTATGGTTAGTATTCATGGCCTTCGCCATAGCGTTCATAGGTTTTCATCGTTAATTGTAGCCACAGTCATAAAGCAGTAAATCAGTTTATTTCGTTATGTAAATTGTTTTCCTTTATCAGGACACCTAATTCAACTTATCCTCTCGCCTTGATGAGTACTCTTTGTGGCAGGACTAGTAGAATTCAGATAAATTCTTTTATATTTATCCATGTTGATATTTATCCATGTTGCTGTTCATATTTTTATGTAGGACAAGTAACTCCGCAACTGTTTCCTGCCCTGGTTACGGTTTAGTAGATGATGATTGCGGGTCTATTGTTTATGCATGCTCATCAGACTTGCAGGTATATGAGCATTTATTTTATTTAGCACCGGTAGTATTTGTATCCAGGGGTGTCATGAAGAGGTAGGCGGGTATTTCGCCCGGCTACTTAGGCTCTTCTACCCGGCTAATATGAATAATTTTACTAAATATTGTATACATGTATCTATCAAATACCCGGCTACTTTGCTCTGTGGGCCGCTTACTTGAAAAGTTAATGATATCAATGTATATCACCACCTTTGTTGATGTAGGTTTATATTTACAATAGGTTTTATTATTTACAGTGGCACATGCTGTTTTATACATTTGCACATGCAGTTGTTGGCTGAGGCTTCCTTTTGCTGGTAGGTTGATATGAGGGACGCCCGTGGTTGAGTGGTTAGTCTCTTACTTGAAATCACTGCCACTCACTGCTATTTTATGATGGTGTCCCGGTTAGCTCAGTTGGTAGAGCTTTCGTCCTGTAAGGGAGGAGTCCCCGGTTTGTGTCCCATACCAGCCACAAAGACAACTGGCATCTTGTTTTTATTGTGGATTTTATGATAAACCTTATATTTCATTGTGTTTCACTTGTGAAATATCGACAATGACGTAATTCCGCTGTTGACGTTATTGTCGTCTCTGTTTTAGCCCATTATGTTTTGCTGCTTAAGTATCAAGGTTGAGAGTACATAATATATTATTAATAGAATAATTGTTGGTTGTCGTGAATATAGGAATTTTCTTCTAGGAAGTTAGAAACTTATTTTCACCAGAGCCTTAGCACGAGTGAATTATGCGAGTTTCCTCACTGATACACCTGCGTTTTTTTTGGGATTACCCTAGGGTTGATTAAGGCCTCCTTCTGTACCGCTTAGATCTCCAGGCAGTTTCAGTAGTTTCGGAGTATTTGGCTTCAAAGCTGCTGTCCTCAACCCTACGTGGGTTTGTTCGCTGTCCCCCTGACTAAGCCTTGTCTGATGGAGTTCTTCATCATTCATCTCTTACCTCTGGGGTTGCTTTCCTTGTGTAGCTTATTAGATGCGGTTACAGGACATAACACTCCTTTCCTTGCAGCTAAGATCATTGTCCAGATTCTAGATTCCTTACCCAACCCACTTCTCCATACAGTCATACAGTTAATGGGCTGTAGTGCCAGGGTTCGTTCTCCATTAGCCCTAGGGGTACTGATGATAGTTGGCGTATTTGTTGTTCATACCCTCCCTGTTTAGTCTTGCTAGAACCAGGATACAGTCTCCTTGTTTTCTATCAGTTAGAGAGTAGGTCTATCAGTATGAGTAAGTTCCTAACGTTATGGTAGGCTATACTATGTTTTAGGCCCGGCTTCTAATCCGTACATTAATTATGCCACAAGAGCCGGACTTCTCTTTTTGAAGTCTTACCCTCAGGCAGTTTTGAGATACATCTGGCATCTCTTTATTTATGGGTTCTATATGCCACATTCATATGGAAACACAGTTTCTTTTCGGCTAGATCTTTTGGAAGGCCACTTCTTTACTCATGCTATGTTAAAATCTCGTTGGCCTTTTACTTGAACACAAATGTGGGGGTGCGTGCGTGTGCACAGCCACATTCAAGGTGACATTCTACCGTGGTCTAGGGGTTTAGTAGAGCTGCCCTAAATGCATGTTTAAGGATCTCTCAGATTGGCTTTAGTAACCCTAAAGTTGTTCCTTAAGGGTCACATGGAAGATTTGTTCACTAACTAAATGTATTACCATCAATAAATAAATTCTATTATTATTATTTTAATAGGGTCCCCTTTTCTCAGCACTTCTGTCCATCTTGGTTTCTTCACCACTGCGGTAACCCCTAAGCGGGGCTACCAGGGTTTACAGTCTACCTCTGCCACTATCCTTCATTCCAAATCAGTATGCAACCTCACGTTTGTCTATTCAAACTACATCTTCAGACTTTAGTTTTTCTGTAATAGTTGCTCACATAATTGTACCTCTAGGAGGTCCTTCACTGGTTTACTCTGAGGGCACAGAGGTTTAGCTGGGCATAATAGTGTAGCGCAGTGCATGTTTACACTTCCACCGTAGTCGGAGTTTGTTTTTCTTGTCTCCCACTTTGAGCTTATGTCACTCCCCTTCTTAGTTTAGGTTATAATAGCGTAAATGAGTCTCCATTGCCCTTCCATAGTAAAGTTAGAAAGTTGAAAAGCTGTTAAAAACTCAAACCTCGTTAGAATTCTGGGAAACTTACTTTATCATGCAAATAAACATGTCTGCTATTAAACATCAACAAGGAAATAGGGGGTTTAATACCTTCTAAGAAACATTTCTTCAGCTGTATACTAACACCGGGTCAAAGGTCAACACTATTTTTACCCCTTGCAATTTCATACCCTGTCTACTTTCACTTCTCAAATTTATATTAAAAACTGTCAAAAACATGATGAGCTGCATTTTCAAATATCAACAACATGACCAGAATACAGTTACAGCCAAACAATAACAGGAAACTGCACTAAAAAAAGTTTTTAAAGAAAAAAAGATTAACACTCTTTAATACAGAACTACTTTCGACTGCACCAGGCGAGCACATCCTGTTGATTTAGTGTAATTAGACCTATAAGGGATTATTTTGCGTCATGTTTTTTAATTAAACTGGTCGATTCAACCCAACAACTTAATCAACGAACATTTTGACTTGTTTCGCAATGCCGAATGACTTCGTCTTGAAATTATTGCGATTAACCTGCGCTTGACCATGCACTAAAACCGAGTCGATTTTGTCGCGAAATTAAGAAATAATAAAAAAGCAATATCTCAGCAACCGTTCAACATTTTCTCATCAAATCAACTCTGGTGGCTTTGTTTTGCATCCCTGAGTATGTATACCACACATTTTGCCATATATCTTTCACAAATATTAAAAAAAAATAAAAAATATTACCTTTTTAGAGAAAATCAGAAAATTTTAGCAAAAGTTGCCAAAAACACTCTAAAATAGTCTAAAAGTCTGAAAATGATATTTTTTCTCTGTTTCTGAGTTCAACTCACCTATTCAAACAAAATAAATACCTAGAAAATCATTTTTTATGCAATTCTCAAAAATACATGATTTCTCCTTATAGGTTATAATAGCGTAAATGAGTCTATGCCCTTCCATAGTAAAGTTAGAAAGTTGACAAGCTGTTAAAAACTCAAACCTCGTTAGAATTCTGGGAAACTTACTTTATCATGCAAATAAACATGTCTGCTATTAAACATCAACAAGGAAATAGGGGGTTTAATACCTTCTAAGAAACATTTCTTCAGTTGTATACTAACACCGGGTCAAAGGTCAACACTATTTTTACCCCTTGCAATTTCATACCCTGTCTACTTTCACTTCTCAAATTTATATCAAAAACGGTCAAAAACATGATGAGCTGCATTTTCAAATATCAACAACATGTCCAGAATACAGTTACAGCCAAACAATAACAAGAAACTGCACTAAAAAAAGTTTTTAAAGAAAAAAAGATTAGCACTCTTTAATACAGAACTACTTTCGACAGCACCAGGCGAGCACATCCTGTTGATTTAGTGTAATTAGACCTTTAGAATACTTAGAAGTTTAAAGTGGCCCTTTCCCTTTTGGCCTCCTATTTGACTTCTGTTCTCCGGCCCTCCGTTGAACCTTTAGGTTAAACTTAGATAGACTACCCTTTAGACTATCTTTCTTTTAGCCTTAGCCTTGTGGCTCAGATTTAGTGAGCCCATTCTGGGAACTGAAGTGTCATCGCGCTCATGCTACTAAAGGGATCTCGTTTAACCCCTTCTAGAGATATTCCAGTAACAAACTGTTTGTTTTTTGTCTGTGTATATACCTAATTCAACTCCAATAAGGCTGCACAAGTCAGAGCCTTTATTTTTCTTAAATTCACAAATTGTTTGTTAGGTTCTATCTTAAATATTGTTTTCACTGGGTCCAGTTCTTACTACCCAGTCAGTCATCGGGTTGTGCTGCTCTACCAGTTAGCTGACTTGGCCTTGCCCAAGTCTGTAACGTTAGGCATACAAATCAATTGCAGTTTTATTTATTATTTTACTTATCTTGGTTTGTAAGCACTTCATACCACTATGTTCCAAATGCGTTTGGTTTATACATATTGTTTATAGTTATCTATGTTTCACACAGTTACTTTTTATCTTGTGTTCATAGTTACATTTACAGCTCAGTTATGAAGCTGTTATTGCAAGTATTGAATCAAGGGGTCGATACTTATTTAGATGATCTATGTAATACTAGCAATTTTCTGTTCCATAGATTTGCTTGAAATTGTTGATTATGATTTTAGATGGTGGTGGACTTATTGTCCTTGACCGAATATTGAAGGACTTATGAGGATGCCATATTCACCTTGTAACGTTCATCTGCCCATCTAAGAAGTTTTAGAGGCTCCTCCTACTGGCTCTATCGCCAGTCAGGATTCCAGTTTACGTTATGGTGAGTGTTAGTTGCTTGGGTTCATGCTCTCATCTGCTTTAATTTCTTGTGATTAGAGCAGGTTTGATCGTGCTTTGTTACTTGTTGTTCAGAGTTGTTCAAATCCCCTTTACATATTCGGGCACTCATAACAGGTTACATTGTTCCACCCCAGCTCATGTGTTAAAGTCGCAATTGTAATGTTGTCATAAGTTACATGTATCTATAGACCAATATGAAAAATTTTGTTAATTTTAATATTTGTCTATTATACTTACGACAACATTAACTACCCGACCCTCCTTAAATTTAGGACATTTGCGGAAAGAGGAGGAAGTAACACTGTTTGACCGCATGTACGGGTGTATTTGGCGGCACTCTTGGTGCCGGGAGTCCCGGGAAGGGTATTAGGGGAAGTTTTTCCGTTGGTGGATTAAGGCAAGTTGAGTATATTGCAATTGTAATGTTGTCGTAAGTATTATAGACAAATATTAAAATTAACTAGAAATTGTTATTGTCCATGGGACAAAAACGTATGGCTCCCCCACTCGCCCGAACAGGCATAATTGACGACTCTAGGTCCAACCGTTCTCTATTGATCTGAGATCGTTTTGATATTCAATATCCCTGTGACTGTATCTACTATCTGTATCAGTAAGGCCACATAAAAAAATATGTGTGGTTCAGGTAACCCGACCGACCCTATTTTTTTAAGGGCCGACCCTAAAACTTTTTATGCAAAAATTGAAAAAAATAAAAATATTAAAAAAAATAAAAAATAAAAATTTAAAAATAAATTAAAAAAAATTAAAAAAAAATTGAAAATTAAAAAAAAAATCACAAGGGTCATCTACTGGTCATGACCAACCATCCTTTCAAGTTTGAGGACCCTAGGTCCAACCATTCTCTAGTTATTGATCGGACATCGTTTTGATAGTCAATGTCACCGTGACCTTTGACCTAGTGACCCCAAAATCAATAGGGGTCATCTACTGGTCATGACCAACCATCCTTCCAAGTTTGAGGACCCTAGGTCCAACCATTCTCTAGTTATTGATCGAACGTCGTTTTGATAGTCAATGTCACCGCAACCTTGACCTTTGACCTAGTGACCCCAAAATCAATAGGGGTCATCTACTTGTCATGACCAACCATCCTTCCAAGTTTGAGGACCCTAGGTCCAACTATTCTCTAGTTATTGATCGGACATCGTTTGTGACACAGACCTACAGACAGACAGACAGAAAGCACAAAATCAATATGGCTCCCCTACCACACTTTGTGTGGGGGAGCCATAACAAAAATGTTCATATTATTTTCTAATCAAAATCAAAAGATGTGTTAGTATTAATTCCATGAAAATAATAATATACTGAAATAATAGTAAATAATTTAAAAAAAACAAATAAAGATATTTATTTTTGAGATCAATCAATGAATAAGTGCTTTTTATGGATCAAATGATTAAAATTACTTTAGGATTAATATAATCTACAATTTGTCAATGAATATAAATAAATAATGAAAACAGCAAAAGGTTATTAGGTCATTTTTCCAATATAATGAATTACACATAAATCTTACTTGAAAATGAAAACAATAGGTTTTAGTTATTTTGTGTGTGTGTGTGGGTGGGTGGTGGGTGGGGTGGGGTGGGAGGGGAATGGGGCTGGGTGAGGTAATTGCAGAGCTGTCATTTACCTCACATAGTAGCCAATTTCAACAAGAGCAAGTGTGAAGAGTGAGAAAACCTGTTAGATCTGACCAATAAAGTCTGGCAGTCCCAAACATTAATATGGGGGAAAATAAACAAAATAAAAGTATTCCCCACCTCTCTCGTTAGATCTGTCCAGTAAAGTCTGGCAGCAGGGATCACTCTAGGCCGCGATTCCATGATATTCACGCATTAAAATCTTAAAAGTCGCATGAAAAAAAGACAAATGGAACAAATTGTTGCACCGAATTCGGGAAATCCATTTTCACCATTTCGATTTGTAATGAAAATATGTTTATTTACATGTATATGTCATTTAAAATCTCAAGTAAATTTGTTCGGATCCATTTATTCGCGATTAAATTATTCGAAAATCACATGAAAAAATCAAAACAAGATTATGTCGGTAAACTGTACTGGAGAGGTGCAAGCAATTGTAAAAATGTTAAAGTAAAAAGCTGACGTAAATTCGGACACGCTTTATTTCGGATGATTTAATAACTTCTACTTTCACTACTGGGAACGAGCCATGAGAATGCAGGAAATCACATCTAAATTTCATAAATTAGCAACCTCCAGCGTTACGCGTGGTCGAAGACCAACCACTGGTAGTTCAGCTTTCGCATCCGAAATGTTTCATCAAAATGGTGAATGTCTAATTAAAATCAAGCAAACGGGACTTTTGTCTCATTGAAATTTAATCCTTAGGGGTGATACCTGTGGCAGTCCCAAATGTTAATAATTTCACTGGTCCAATTTTTATCACAGAACCAATCAGAATGCTTCATTCATATTTTTACTTGAATTGTTTTGAATTGTTTGACATCACTTTCTGATATTATGATATCACGTCATGCTATTATGATGCAACTCAATGTGTTTTGAGAACTGACTGAGCCTTTAAACACCCCCGGTATCCGTATAATATGAACGCGGGTCGGATAAGGCCATACGCGGGTACGGGAAAGACGCGCCACATTACATGTACGCTCAATATTTGTCATTTATTTAAATATTATAGTCATTATATAATTAGTTTTTGCTTTGTTATATTCCCTGAATATTTTCCTTCACATCCATGTCTTATGTTTTTCATTTTAGCATTGTTTTAAGCAATTTTATTTGTTTTGAACAGGGCGGATTGGAATAATCCGTGTCAACAATTGACATTTCGTCGATTTTTCAATTATACAGTAATTTTGACACAATAATAAGGACATGCACATGTAAAACATTCATTATGTTAGTCATTTTGTCTTTATTTGATCCCTTAATACTAACTAAGGGTTTTTAATCTGGCGTTTTATGAGAGAGGGGTCCCAGAAAGTGGATAAGTCTTACGACAGCTAAACATTTGTTCAGATAAGGTCAAACGAAGACTATGGATAAGGATTAAAGCGGGCGTTTATAACAGCACAAACGCATTTGTTTTCTTATTTGATACCCCTGTAAGCTTTTAGCTTCTTAGATACTTACCGATAGTGTTTTCCCTTACTTGATGACATACTTTCCTAGTACTTTGCCAGTACTTATAGGGAACCCCCACCGGGAATAAGTAATACATGTACTAATGCTTTCAGATAGAACATCTGTAATAAAAGGAATTCGGAATTGTAAGCTAAAATCTCGGCATATCCACATATATTCGGTTATATTTTTCAACAAATGTAATTGTGTTAGTGCATCGGGGGCTGGCTTGCCCAAGTGAATAGCGCGTTGGACTTGTAACTGGCCCCGGGTTCAAGCCTGGCCATTGTCACTGACTTTCTTCGGTGTGTTCTTGTGCAAGAAACTTTCCCTCAGTCTCGTCCGTCGGACGGGGACGTTAACAAACGGTTCAGTTTCAGTCTATCCTCCGAGCATGTTAAATAACCATTGGAACATTTGGAATCTATTCGATAGTAAGAGTAGGGCAGGTTCCCGCATTCCTATGTATCCTTCCCCTCTCTCTTGCAGTCGGTAGCGCGGCGGATTTGTAACCGGAAGCCTTTCAATCCTCCGTGGTGTCACTGAGTTTCGTCGGTGTGTTCTTGGGCAAGACACTTTACCTTAGCCTCGTCCGTCGGATGGGAACGTAAACCAGGCGGTCCCGTGTATCGGTCTATCCTCCGAACACACTAAAGAACCATAGGAATCTATTCGATAATAAGAGTAGGGCAGGGTTCCCGGATTCCTATGTATGATTCCTATGTATCCTTCCCCTCTCTCTGGGGCGGCTCTAAATAACCTAATCTGTGTCGATGAGCCGTTAAACAACATTCAATTCAATCAATTGTAAGCGCATCAGAACAATGTTATCTTAATTGGCTCCGAGACTATTCGAGCCAAAGATTATTCAATAGGCAGTTGTGCTCGCGCCCAATACATAATTGTTATTGAAATAAATAAGGTGCATGAATATTGTTAGGAACTGAGTAGGTTACATATATACTTGTTCTCATAAATTACATGATTACTCCCATTTGTTAATTTTCTCCATCTGCGTCTTTTTGTAAACATTTTAAAAGATTAATAATTGAGATAAGTAAGTTAATATTTATTTTTTACATTTTTATCGGTGAACGATTGAGATTTCTCAGTGAAAAAAACATTACTCATTAAACATTACTCACTCGCATACGCTCGTTCGTGAAAAAAAACCCACACATCTCATGAAGGATTTCCCTATAATCGATCCCAGCAGTTAAGTAATCTCTATATCTTAGTATGTTCACGTTAGCGTGCATTACAACACAGATAAACTGTTCATTGCTACCATGTGTAATTATAAGATTTCGTTATCAAAGTGAAAAAACTCAAAGAAACTATTCATTACTACCTTACCATGTGCAATTACTAAAACAATATAAGAGTCGCTGCCGTTCCGGCCGTTGTCACTGACTTCCGTCGGAATTTTATCGGTAAATAAAACACAGTTAGTCGTTCCGGCTGCGAATTACTGCAAATCCCCGAGAATGGTACATTTGCATGCTGCTGTGCTTCGAGCGCAATCTCGTGTGTGCCTTATTTAAGAAATAATAAATACGTACCTGTGTTTTATCGGTGTAAAAAATACAGTTAGGAGTTTGGATGCGTAGTAATTAAATCACAATTGTGTTTGCACAAGTGATTTAATTACTCGCTTCCGAACGACTAACTGTGTTTTATTTACCGATAAAATTCAGATTTCGATTCTAACACACAATAACTCCATTGTTTACGCTATTGTGGGGGCACTATATATTATCTGGGAGGTCAAGGTAATCAGGCTGTTATGTTAACAGCTGTCCCATTGGGCCCCTCCGTATGCAAAGTTCTGCGCAGTATAATATGTTTAAATACACTAGTAGTCACGTGACAAACAATTAAGTCATTGCTTACATCATATATCTTGCGCTGTATGACGTCAAACGTTCTGAGGTTGTTCAAGATGCTTATTAATGGTATATGTACAGATGCATATGATTTTATATGGGGGTGGGGAGGGGGGGTTGTCTTCGTGACGTATATTTGCCAAGTGACGTCATGTAACGCGGCGCTTCCAACGGATGAAATATACGCGGGGAATTAATGCAATAGAATAACATACAGTTGTCTCTCTTCTTTGCGTATATGAAAGGATGCACAGGTCCTGTTATAATATAATATAATGAAAGGATATCATTAAGATTACAAATTAAAGAGGATGTTCATATACTCAAGAAAATAGCATACGCCAGAAAAATATATTATATACTAGTACTTTAAGTTATAAGTAGTTATTTTCTATAAAATATCAAATCTTTCAGTGCAGCAGTAGCAAAAGAATTTCTCTATATCACTTGTACTGAAAGTATATACGTATAAAAACAGGGTTTGATATTAACAGTTGTCCCCTTGTCCTGTGCCATGTAGATTTTACTGGGGACAAGTTAATTGTCCCAAGTGACCTGTCCTACAGACGACTAAATTTTATAACAAGAAATGAATTTTACATCTTTAAAACTTGTGACTAAAAAAATGTCAAAACATTGGTGAGCACATTGTAAATGACAAATAAAAAACATGTTGTTTTCATTGGTTGAATGCAACTCAGGGAATGCAATGTCACTTTCATGATTGATCTTGTTTTTTGTATCACTTTTACATGAAGTGCGGGGACAAGTAAATTTGACTGGGGACAAGTAAATTGTGTAAGTAACTTGTCCTAGTTGCTGAAAAAATGTAATATCAAACCCTGAAAAAAACTAGTAAGACGTGGTTTTGTTGCAAAATTTAGCTTAAATTCCCTGTTCTTATGAAGTTACAACATAAAAGAGCCATATTTCTGAAATGCGTTGGTACTTATTCTTCATTTTTACTACATAACGTTGGTACTTATCTATGGCCGTCGTAAGACTTATCCACTTTCTGGGACGCCTCTCTCACAAAACGCCAGATTAAAAACCCTTAGTTAGTATTAAGGGACCAAATAGAGACAAAATGACTAACAGAATGAATGTTTTACATGTGCATGTCCTTATTATCGTGTCAAAATTACTGTATAATTGAAAAATCGACGAAATGTCAATTGTTGACACGGATTTTTCCGATCCGCCCAGTTCAAAACGGATAAAATTTGCCTAAAACACTATTAAAATGAAAAACATAAGATATGGATGCGAAGAAAAATATTCAGGGAATCTAACAAAGCAAAAACTATTTATATAATGACTATAATATTTAAATAAATGACAAATATTGAGCGTACATGTAATGTGGCGCGTCTTTTCCGTACCCGCAGATGGCCTTGTCCGACCCGCGTTCATATTATACGGATACCGGGGGTGTTAAATTTCTGTGAGAAACTGATTATGACTGTTTGAATCACTCATCGAGTAATGAGTTTCTTGAAATCAAGAATCACAAAATTTTAAAAATAATATAATTCTAAAAAAAGTTAATAGACTGTTTTAATGTGTTTTAATACAATCATGTTACCTTTGCAATGAAAGTAGGTAAAACTATCCCGGATAGTGAGTCACCTTTGTTAATTCTTTTATTTAATATAGACTAGTTTTTGTGACATATTGATATTTGATATACACCTTTATAAATGTGCAAACTTATCTTGGCTGTTTAAGTAGTAAGCCATGTTTCGGTTAACTTGTAATCTATTGAACTTAATCTTTCTAAAACAGAAACAAAATACATGAACAACATGTGTCAATTAAAACAATCCAATAATATAATAAATGTACCCTTACAGTGCTATGTATACAAATCTGAAAAGTGCTTTCATGATACATAAACTCAATGGTTTGTGATATACCCTTAGAAGGGTTAAAACACTCAAATACATGAACAACATATGTCAATTAAAACTATTTAAAAGAACATAAATAAATAATAAATGAACCCTTACAGTGCTATAGAAATCACATGGTTAATCCAACTGAAAAATTATGTCCAATGTTTTCATTTAATATGCAAACTCAATGTTTTCATGATACACCCTCAGAAGAGTAAACACTCAATGGGGTACACACTACAAATAGTAGTTCCCCTGTATTTGTTGTTTGTATTAGTAAAATGGAGTAGTGTAGATAGTATAATAATTTATTTATATACCCCATGTGTGGATCAAGATTTGAGATTAGTGGGGTCCAGCCAATTAAAAATCAACTGACCAGCAATAAAACACCAAAAATGCTCTCAGCCCATTTTTACTGATTTTTTTTCAAATCTCAGGGAGTCGGGCACCCTGTCCTCCCCACCAGGTCCGCTACTGTACCCTCTGTATACCAAGATCAGAGCAATAACGCGTGACGGACATCCATCGTGATGTTACAGATAAAACACTGTTGACATCAGTGGATTTAACCTACAGATCATAACAACATGATCTTCTGATATCATATCATGAAAATGTGGGACTGACATTAATAAACATGAATTTCTTTCATTAAAAATGAATTGAATTTCTTTGCCAAATACACAAAATATCGCTGTAATTGTTGGCAACTTTAAACGACTGTTCAAATACCTTCTTGTTCTTATTCAACAGTGTACAGTAATAATACATAATCTAGAAATCTTTTTTTTAATTTATTAAAAGGAAATGAACAATGTACAGTTTTTGTGCAATTTTTAAGTTTAGTTGAAACTTCTTTTACAAGTGTTACTTTACACACATGTATTAACTTTTTATATGAATATGAAATCCATAATATTAAAGATAAAGTAATTATTACTGTTTTATTTTGTGGTCCTGAAATTATTTTGGGGAGTATAGTTATTAAGCATTAACATTTCTCCTCAATGTATTGCTCCAGTATCATTTTAATTGTTACCTGCTTGATTAAAACTAACCAAGAAATGGCACCAGTTAGTGACGAATGCTCCCGAAGGCATGCTTGTGAAATATTAGTCAATGGAAGGTAAAATAAGTTATGACCACAACATACCCTCCGAACTTGCTAAAGATTTTTGTGTAGTTTGATGAAACTCCCTTATGTAGTTTTCGAGTAATGTCAAAGACATAATTTTGAATTGAATAGAATGTTGTTTAACGGCTCATCAACACAGTATAGGTTATATAGAGCTGCCCCAGAGAGAGGGGAAGGATACATAGGAATCCAGGAACCGTGCCCTACTCTTATTATCCAATAGATTCCTATGGCACTTTAACGACCGATACACGGGACAGCCTGGTTTACGTCCCCATCCGACGGACAAACATAATTTTGATGCATTTGATCTTTGATCTCTAAGTGTGACCTGAACTTTGAGGTACAGACTTGATTCTTGCAAGAAACTCACCTTCTCATTGTACTTTTTTGTGAAGTTTCATCAAACTCCGCTCAGTACTTTCAAAAGCACTGTAGATATGCTCCAAACATGAATCTGACCATCTGACCATTTGCCCTTGACCTCCAAATGTGACCTCCAAATGTGACCTTGATCTTGGAGATATAGAAGTGATTCTTGTTTGAGACATATTTTCTCATTGTGATTACCATTTGTGTTAAGTTTCATACTGTCCTTCGGATGAGACTTTAAACCAAGGTCTGCTCGCTAAAATGCTTAGTGCAATACAGCGAGGATAAATAAACGCTTATACGCACGCACGTTAAGTTTCATGAAATTCCTTCAGAACTTTCAAGTTATGCATGACATGATTTTGACTCATTTGACCTCTAAGTGTGACCTTGACATTAGAGGTGCGAACTTGATTCCTGTGCACGACACACCTTCTCACTGTGATTAACATTTGTGTGAAGTTCCATGAAATTCCTTTCAGTACTTTTGAAGTTTGACTGAGACATGATTGTTTCGGATGGACAAACAAACTAACGAACGAAAGGAGGGTGCGATTCCTATATGCCATCTTCCTTCGGGGGGCATAATAAAAGGTATTACAATTAGACAGATATATAGAGATTATAGGGAAATCCTTCACAAGATGGTATAGGTTCTTTTCACGAACGAGCGAGAAAACACGTCTACCAACAAATGAAAGATTTCCCTATAATCAAAGCCAGCAGTTAAATGATCTATTTATTACATTTTCATTAAGTTTATGCATGATTTCAACCAAAATTATTCGATTTATTGAACGTTATTGGCGTCGACGTCAGCAACACTTTATTGACGTCATAACTCAACGTCACAGTTAGTTGTTTTTGTGTTCAGAGTTTGTTATTAATATTTAGCAATTATGAATATTCTTTCACCGAGAAATCCCAATCTTTCACCCACTGAAATGTAATAAAAAGCTTTCTTTTGTTATTTTACCATTGGTTTTAAGTATATTATCGGTGAAATATAATCACCATAATGTAACATGCAAAAACAATTTGTTTGACGTATTCAACAAAGCTAGTTATTAAAAATGATTTGCAAAAGACGCAAGTTATGCAGCAAATCTTACTTGACGCCGCAAGTTTAAAAAAAAAATTGCTGTGTCTAGGACTGGACTGGATTAGACTGGACTTCCATGTGAAAGACATCGAGACTCAGTTTGGGGTATACAATCTGGCAAGAATTGCTTTTAAGCATAACCCTAATATAAAACAAGAGGTCAATGACCTTGAAGCTCTACTGATTGATTTTGATTTCAGGAAGTAGTCGCTACAAACTTGTTTTTTGAAAATATAGTTTTAGCAGTGGCAGCCATCTTGAATTTCCGGCTGACCTGAAATTTTACTAGGATCAATTAGACATCAAGAGCAACATTCCTGTGAAGTTTCATGAAAATCCGTCAAGTAGTTTCAGAGGAGTAGTCGCTACAAGTTTTCACTATATTACTCTATGTAAACAAAGATGGCCGCTGACAGTAATGTTTAACATCGAAACAAAATGATTTTTGACAAGGACCAACATCATGTCATGCTGATCAGTTTAGAAAACGTCCCATATCAATATCACTTATAGTTTTCAAGAAGAAGTCGCTACAAACTTGTATTTTGAAAATCTATTTTTAGAAATGACGGCCATCTTGAATTTCCGGCAAACCTGAAATTTTGCTAGGATCAATAAGACATCAAGAGCAACATTCATGTGAAGTTTCATGAAAATCCGTCAAGTAGTTTCAGAGAAGTAATCGCTACAAGTTTTCATTATATAACACTATGTAAACAAAGATGGCCACTGGCAGCCATGTTTAACGTCGAATCAAAATAATGTTCGACTCGGATAACCATCATGTCATGCTGATCAATTTAGAAAAAGTCCCATATCAATATCACTTATAGTTTTCAAGAAGTAGTCGCTACAAACTTATTTTTTAAAAATCTATTTTTAGCTCTGGCGGCCATCTTGAATTTATGGCCGATCCGAAATTTTGCTAGGATCAATTAGACATTAAGAGCAACATTCCTGTAAAGTTTCATGAAAATCCGCCAAGTAGTTTCAGAGGAGTAGTCGCTACAAGTTTTCATTATATAATGCTATGTAAACAAAGATGGCCGCTGGCAGCCATGTTTAACGTTGAATCAAAACGATTTTTGACAAGGACCAACATCATGTCATGCTGATCATTTTAGAAAAAGTCCCATATCAATATCACTTATAGTTTTCAAGAAGTAGTCGCTACAAACTTGTTTTTTAAAAACCTATTTTTAGATTTGGCGGCCATCTTGGATTTCACATCAACATGAATTTTTGCTAGGATGAACTAGACTTCATGGGCAACATTTCTGTAAAGTTTCATGAAAATCCATTCAGTAGTTTCAGAGGAGTTGTCGCTACAAACAAAAGTTTACGGACAGACAGACGGACAGACGGACGACGGACGCCGCACCACGGCATAAGCTCTGCTGATCTCTGATCATTCGAGCTAAAAACTAATAACAGTGGCCCCTTTGCATTTTGCATAGCGCCCTGGCACTACTACAAGAGGAATTAAGGTTAAGCTTATTATACATCCTTAGCTGGAACTCTCGTTATTTTAAGTTTTCGCAGTCACGTGATGTAGGTACAAACATCGCTTCTCCATATTGCATGCCTTGCACATGGTCTTGCACATGTATATCTGCTATATCTGTTGGCACCATTATGTTTCTCTCCCACGCAATGTATACTGAACCAAACAGCTAATGCACCAATAGACTATGATGAACTTATTATTTGCCGACTGGTACCGTTGGAGACAGGTGATTTGAATTTTTTTTTAAATTTACAGTCGTTTTTGAAAAGATATTTGTCTCATTCAGAATGAAATTTGTTTTGATTTACTGATTGTTATTATTGAGATATTAAAGGTATTCTCTACTGGTGCATTAGCTGTTTGGTTCAGTATATGTCTTCATTGAAAGTTTCAAATATGGTGTCAACCTGTTAATACTTATATTACAAACCACTGTAGAGGAGTGTTCCATGGTAAATGTATTATAAAGGCTGAATTATTAATTCCCTATTTGTACTGAATGAATAATTTAGACATTTAACAAAGTTATGGATTGGGTCGTTCTTGTTACGAATGCTACAGACAGGTAACTGGGGCACATTTCTGTAAATATTTTTCTCTTTATTCTAAGCAAGGACCCGAGCTCAAGCCTCGCCAGCGCCACTGAGTTTTATCGGTGTGTTCTTGAGACACTTTCACCGAGCCTCATCTGTCGTATGGGGACATAGACCGAGAGGTCCCGTGTAACGGAGTCTATTCTCCGAACATGTTAAAGAACCTATTAGTAAGAGTATGGCAGGTTCCCTGATTCCTATGTTTCTGTCCCCTTTCTCTTGCACAGCTTGAAATAACCCTCTCTGTGGAGAGGCTCTAAATAAACTATAATGTGTTGAGTTGTTATACAAATTCTTTATGTTAAGCATCCTGCACAGGCTCTACTAGAAATGTTGGTATACGACTGATGTACGCGATAAATGAATGACTTGTGTTCACAGACGATCAGAAATATGACAGAATGTTTTTTACGAAAGTATTTCGAGAATATGAGCGAAATATAACTAACATTTTACTGAAAGCACATCTAAACGCAAAACTTCCAAGAGTGTGACACGGACCTTGGGGTCGCAGGTGATCATAAATATGACCGAATGTTTTTGTACGACCTTAGTAATCAAAAATAAAACCTGAAAGTAATTCATGAAAGCATTTTAAGAATATGAGAAAAAATATAAGTTTTAATTGAAAGCAGACGCTGACCTAAACACAAACTTCCAAGTGTGTTACCTTGAACTTGGGGTCACAGGGGATCTGAAATATGAAAGTACTGGTAATTCATGAAAGCATTTTGAGAATGAGCAAAAACGACGGATGGGGCTTTAATTAAAAAAGTGTTTGTTTGGAGTTACCCGACCGACTCATTCAAATTGCCGCGACTCAATTTTTTTTTATCTCTAGAGGGCGATTTTTTATTTGTGTTTTTTTACTCATTTCATTTCTTTCCGCTCATTAAATTATGTTTTAATTTTTTTTAAATTATGTCACACAAGCTATTTCTTATCAAATATGGTCTCATATTGGGCATTACTAGTCTCCATTGAGGATTAAGTAAATTTAAGTGGCATTGGTGTTACATCGCAACATTTTGTGGTGAAAAAATAGAATTGTGAATTCAGCTTGAGTATGCATATGCACGAGGAAAATCAAGCTGCATGGCTTCTTCTCAAAATCAACAAAAAACTCTGTTGAACAGCAGTTTTTGGAAGTTCAGTATTAAATCGGATGATTACTCTCTAGTTTATGTACAAATCAAGTACTTCAATAATTAGTCTTTAAATTTGTTTTACCATATTTGTCGGCGTATAGTGCGCATGCAAATATAACGCGCACCCCGACTTTGGGCCTGAAATCCTTGGAAAAAACTTTTTGTTATGTATTGTATCGTAAACCGCGCATAAAAAACATGTGTTTTCAATTTCAGGACAGCAGAGCGCCATTTTGAATCAATGACCAAAGAGGAAATGTAAAACGAATTTTGATTGACTAAAACAAGCTGCATGTTAGACTGTGTTTTTTTACTCAAGTGTAAATAAACGTGTACTGTTGAGTGTACTTTTGTTGTTAACTCAAGTTTCAATAAAATAAAAATCCCCACGCCCGTGTTCAACTTTTATTACGATCATATTAAATTTATTAATCTGGTGTTGTTTCCAGGTTATTAACTCTTGCTTGTCAATTTGAAGGTGTTGACAGTTTGAGAGGTTTCTCGAAATGAGATGCATTGTCTTGTGGCATCACCTATTAAACGCATTTTCCTAACGCATCGTGTCAGCACCTACTCAACCTTCTGAAGTTATCAAGGACAATTAAGGTATTGACATTTTTCTGCGTACATGTATTGTTACATGTTTGTTTAATAATCACCATAGTCATCGTTGTTTGCGGTCAGATTAGCAAAAACGACACACTTAACACATTTTCCCAGTCAATTAAACCCTTTATGAATAATCAAGATTCTACGTTGTCAAAATTCAGAATCGACTTTAACAAATAATTATGTGCGGTAAATCAATACCCGGTAGTCGTCGTTAGGAAGAAAATATAATATTCTATTCTATTCACGATAAACCCGTCTACGTAAAACGGAAACAACAGCCTCGTTATCATTTCACTTTGCCGATTGATGTAAACAATGATATTTTTCAACATTTCAATGGTATTTTCTCAACAATAATCAACATAAAACATGGTAAAGTTTGATTTTATTATTTTTATTGATAATAAGCATATAGCATACAACGCATTTTATTGAAACAATAGAAACAAGCCAGCTTTTGTTCGATTCAATCTCTCTAGTACTAAACGGCCGGTCTTGCGACTTTTTGAAACCCATAAAACTTCTCGTCTTGGCTGGAAAAAAAAAGAGTAAAACATTACTTGTTGCTTAAACCGCGCACCCCAACTTCAGCCACAGAATCTTAGGGTAAAAAAGTGCGCGCTATATGCCGAGGAATACGGTATATCTAATCTCACAAAAATGACTACTCATGGTGTATTTCCACATTATTCAACACCTGCTAACATTCAGAAATGACAACTCTTGTCATGTGGCGGTAATGCGCGGTACTACAAACAAGCTCATCGTTTTTCCAGTCTTATTTCGAACTAGAAACTTGTTCCGACTAATAATTCTCATCAATTCTTTACTGAAATAACACTTCAAATATATTCATACACATGTTATCATTCATCAAGAGGGAACTTTTGGTTTTTTTAGACTATGTATTATTATTTACTCAGTTTTCAGAATTGTTAAAATCTGACCTTGACATTGTCACAATAAGTCATGTAGGCCATCTAACGCGAGTACTCATTTGTTACATAGCAAAAATCACAGGCATCCGGCACAGAGCTAGGATAGTAAAAGATGGACTTAGAGTGATTAAAATATTAATTAATTGATTTCTGGACCCAAACAACTGTTTACATATATGTATATATATTATATACTGAAAGTTATTGAACTCCTAAAATGCCAAAAACCACCAACAGTTTTATACTAATTGTTATTAGCCTGGGCAGCATAGCCTGCTCATGTCACAAGTAGATTTATACATATGACCAATAAACTGTCATTCAATCTCTCGTACTTTTTTTGTACCAGAAAATCAAATATGCCAACTTGGGTGAATTTCAGTTCAATGACAGGAAGATGGCTCGGCTCTTACTAGATATAATCTATAGGTCTAACCTGGTGGCATGCGTTAAAAACGACTGAAACATAATGGGGTTATTAACTCGAACAGATATCTGAAACACCGAAACTGAAAGTTGTCGTGGAAGCTGCGAATTTCAGTAATTTCACGAGTGAATGTTTTTTTCATCCACATCCAGCCATTGTGATTCCAGAACGAGGTTTTTTGTAAGAAGACATCCGATTGGACGAGGTAGCAACTTCGTCCAATCAGATGTCTTCTTACAAAAAACCTCATTCTGAAATCGTCTAGCCGGTTAAAGGTAAAATATACGTTCGATCCTGATATTATCGAAATTCGTAGTTTCCACAACACCTTTCAGTTTCGGTGCTTCAGGTATCCGAAATCAATTAATATTTTAATCACTCCATCTTTTACTATCCTAGCTCTGTGCCGGGTGCCTGTGGCAAAAATGACAGGTTTAACACCAAATTGGGGATATAGTAGCAAATGATTAAAAGGAAAAGGGAAAGAAACATTCATCTGACGCATTAATTTGTATTAAATAAACATGACTTTATTGCAAGGGAACAACACTATTTATCAGCTAGGTTGCTTTTTTCAAAACAATTGGAAATCAAATTAGGCTTATGCATTTGGCAATTGTTGGACACAAACATTTTTTTTTGGTATGTGGGTACCTAGTTACTATTTTCCCCTCGATGGGCTATTTTGATGATACTATTTAGACCTACTAATCAGTTTCCCAATATTTTCTAATTTGAAAAATGTCTGCATTGCTACTTATTTGATGAAGTTGATTACTACCAGTATAAATGGCTTGGCAAAAGGTTATCTCATACACAATTCTGATATATATAACTGGTTATCTCATACACAATTCTGATATATATAACTGGTTATCTCATACACAATTCTGATATATATAACTGGTTATCTCATACACAATTCTGATATATATAACTGGTTATCTCATACACAATTCTGATATATATAACTGGTTATCTCATACACAATTCTGATATATATAACTTGTCAAAAAAATGGATCTGTCATTGAATGAATCGGAATTAAGAAACTGATAAGAGGAACTGCAACATAATTATTAAAGGGCTTTCGGAAGACAATACAGATGATATAGATAAAGTTAAGGAGATCTTCATGATATTAGGCAAAGAGACTGCAAACATTAAATCAGTTCAAAAGGGTCAATCGGCAATGTTTATTTTTAAGAAACTTATTGACTAAGCAGCGTCCTGTTTGTTTTTCTTTTTTTCATAACATGCATTTGCTCAGTCATTCGTATTTATTATAGGAATAGTTAAAATGTCGATGTTTTTGCATATAACTAACTGTTGATTATATAGCACCAATAATATATTTTTAAACTATGATAAAATAACAAGAGAAAAATGAAAACTCTAAATTGTATTAAATGATATGCAAGCATTTTATAGTTAAATGATACTGGATTAATAAACTGCGACGTTAATTTTCATGCTTGATAACAATTTCAAGGTTGCCATGAGTCCATTTAAAAGCATGATTTTGCATGAAATTCATTTAAGTATAAATTTAAAGTCAGGGATATGTGTTTTGCCTCATTCATTATAGATGTATTTACTGGTTAATGTCATTTGTAAAAATGTTTGTTTGATGTTAATACACTTATTACTACAAAATGCAATTACATCATATATGCTTGTATGATCATAGTGTTTTTAACAACAATGCAAATAGTGTATTTTACATTGAACCTTTTACACTTAAGTGTGCATTATGTTTAGATGGCCACTTATGGTTAACATAATAAATTCAACTAGCAAATACCTTTTAAAGGCTATTTGATAGCAACTAAAATTCAGCTTTGAAAATATTTTGTGTGTGCAAATAATCTTAAAATATTGAGAAATATTCTTAACAAAAAAAAGCAACGCCATTATTATACCCCCGCTTTCACAAAGAAGGGGCTGTATAAGAATCGTGCTGTCCTAACATCCCGTCACGTAGCGAAACACATTTTTGTAGTGTAACATATTTTTATGTTGAGACATATTGTTTTTATGCTGTCTGTCTGTCTGTCTGTCTGTCTGTCCTCCTGTTCGATCTGCTATTTCTTTAAAAAAAAAAAAAAAAAAAAAAGGTGGTGTCTAGCCTAAAAGTTATTTTCACAATAGCTTCAAATCACACACCTTTGTTTTAAAATTTGGATTATGACTTGTTATTTACTTTGTAAGGAAGGTCGGAAAGCAAAGTATTAATTATGTAAACTTTTCCATTTCAAACATTTCCATTTTATATTTGACATTTAGAATATTTAATAATACTTGTCCATGGCCACGCAGAAATTACTTGCCCAGATTTGAATTGCACTAGTCCGATTTATACATACTTATAAACAATTGCATATTAATTTTATTTTTTTTGAGAAAAGAATTCTGCGTCAAATGAAAATGCAGAGGTCTACGGACAAGTCAACTCTAACAAGAGGCCCAAGAGGCATGTGGACGCTGTGGTTAAAGATAAAGCTTATGTACTATAAGGGGCCATAACTCTTTCAAAAATCATTCAACAGGTACATGGCGATGACATATGCAACTAGGCTTCGTACTGATCATCATTGCCAAGTTTCGTCAAAATCCAGCTAGAGGTTCAGGAGAACCTAAGAACTATCACTGAAGGTGATGAGTACCCCCGCTTTTTTGCTATTGTTGATGAGGATGGGCAAAATCTAGAAGAATAAATGTCTATAATATCTGTTAGTTTTTTAATGTGAAAAAAAATCCAAGTAAAACAAAGGTCCATAATTCTGCAAAAAAAGAGAATGCAGAATCAAAAAAACATTAATGCAGAGACAAATCATATCATCACATGTGAACTGCATGTCAAGTGAAAAACACTCCATGAAAACTTTTTAAGTGAAAGCCACATAAAGTTCATTCTCTAGTGAAAAATTCTAAGTTCAATACAGGGTTCTCCCCAGGATTTTTTTCAGGCGCTGGCACAGACAGTGCGCTTCGGGGGGATGTCAGGAGGGGTCTACTCCCCACCCTTCCTTTTTTTTTTATGTAATTCTAAGATACATCATCTACTCTGAGACGGATTTAGTTGTAAAATTAATGCCTTAATATTTTAATTAGAAGGCACTCTCAGTGCTATTGACTGTTTTAAAAATGTTTTTTGGAAATATTTTTAAAATCCACTTTCTCAGCCTCAGAGCAAGAGTATTTTCAAAAGGCAATTGCCTTGCCCAACATTTAAGTACACTTAGTGTATTTTTGAACAGTTATGCAGTAATGTAAGGCCTGTACATGTATATCAATTAAAATTCAGAACTAAATATCTTCTCCTTTTTTGGAAAACGCGAAAACCAGTGAAATATGAAAACAAGAGGGCCAAGATGCGAAAACCAGTGAAATATGAAAACAAGAGGGCCAAGATGGCCCTAAATCGATCACCTGAGTACTGGCCCATTATCAAACTTCTTCGAAATCTTATGGTCATATACAATCTGTGCAAATTTGGTTTAGATTGTTCAAGACATGTGGCCTCTGTTGTGTTAACAACATTAATATAAAGACATTGACAAAGTTTGGTAAATATCAAATACAATATGAAGGTGCTAGAGTTAACACCTGGGGCAGGGCCAAATGTGACCACAGGGCTACAGGTAATATATGAGCACTGTGTGCCTTGTGGTTTTAGAGAAGAAGTCTAAGTACAATAAATGACCCCAGGGTCACCATCTTGTAGTTCGAGAGATTTTTTTTAAAAATGTTTTCCTATATAAGTCTATGTTAAATTGTGACCCCGGGGCGGGGCCAAATTGACCCCAGGGTCAAAATTTGAACAAACTTGGTAGAGGACCATAAGCTTATAGCAAATGCAAAACATTAAACCTCTGGCTCTTGCAGTTCCAGAGAAGAAGATTTGTTTATGTTTTTCCCTATACAAGCCTATGTAAAACTGTGACCCCCTGGGCAGGGCCAAATGTGACCCCAGGGTCACCATTTGAACAAACTTGGTAAGGACCATAATCTTATAGTAAATGCAAAATATTAAACCTCTGGCTCATGTAGTTTCAGAGAAGAATTGTTTTAAAATGTTTTCCTATATAAGTCTATGTAAAACTGTGACCCCCGGCGCTGTGCCAAATTTGGTCAAAATTGGCTAAGTGGTTTCTGAGGAGAAGTCGTTTGAAGAAAAGTTAACGCCGACGGACGAAGAGTGATCCCAATAGATACACATCCATATATGTTTATTTTCATTCTTTATCAATGAAAAACACTGAATACCTCTGCCTGTGTGGTTCCCGGGGGCCCCCGTTTGGTCACGGGGCAAAGAATAGGGCCACTGCAGATCCCTTTGGAGGGGTAGGCAGAGGGTTAGAATCCCCCCAAATTCATGTTCATTTTATCATTTTTTGTTCATGTTCATTAAAGGTCTTCATCATGATCCCTGCATTTTTCAGGTGCTATCTGAAGAGCAGTGGCAAAAAAACAATAACCTGGCTCCAGCGTAAATGGAGTTTCTACGATAGAATTTGCAGCAACTCTGCAGTTCAGGGTGAGAAGGTTCTAAGCCCATTTTCCATATTTTATCTCGATGTACATGGAATATGAGCCTGGCATGCCTGTTAGGCGCCATATAACCTTTTCATGTGTTGGTGCGCCTTAAAACCCCAATTCAATTCAATTCATCCAGTCGCATTAATAAACGAGTTCTTCGAGTGTATTAAAAAAAGTTTGCATTTTCTCGCAAAACAATCCAGGGCCGCTCATTGTTATGATTTACGATTGTTTGGGAAAAAGAAGCATATCGCTAAGTTTTGTAACGCTTTTTGGGGAAAGATCCACATCCATATAAGTTTAATTTCATACTTTATCAATGAAATACTGAATACCTCATCGAATCGCATTAATAAACGAGTGCTTTGAGTGTATTAAAAAAGTTTGCATTCTTCTCGCAAAACATTCCAGGGCACGCATATGACCTAGATATTCGGCAAAGTGATGATTGGGAGGTCGCCAACTTGATTTCCCACTACCCATGAAGCGAGAAACTTTTTTATTTCTCACAATCTGGCGAGTGACACCGATAGAGGGGCTCTGTAAGGGTTATTTCAAATACCAATTAGCAAAATATAACCACCGCGCTTGATATTTAAAGGACCATGCTAGTTTTAAAGGACAGCGCTAATAGCGATTTTGAATTTCAAGCACAGCGGCACCGCGGTGCTTAAAGACACTGGGGAGAACCCTGAAATAAAGGGCCATAATTCTGTAATAAATTAGGCACCAACAATGTGTGATGTAGAGGGATATAAGGTTATCTGTTGTTATATGTGTACATGAAGTTTGGGAACAATCAATTCAAAAATGTTTGAGAAAACAAATGTGTTAACAGGTCATTATATAATATTAGAGTGGACAATTCTAAGTCAAACAAAGGGCCATGATTCTGTAATAAAGTAGGCAATCAATGATGGGTGATGTACAGGGACATAAGGTCATCAGTTGTTATGTGTACATGATCTTTGGAAACAATCAATTTAAAAAATGTTTGAGAAAAAATGTGCTAACAGGTCATTATATAATATTAGAGTGGACAATTCTAAGTCAAACAAAGGGCCAAAATTCTAAAATAAATTAGGCAATCAATGATGGGTGATGTAGATGGACATAAGGTCATCAGTTGTTATGAGTATATGAAGTTTGGGAACAACCCATTCAAAAGTGCTAGAGATATGCAAGTATTAAAAAATGTATTATGGGACGCGACGGGACAATTCTGGACAATTCTAAGTCAAACAAAGAGTCATAATTCTGTAATAAATTAGGCAATCAATGATGGGTGATGTAGAGGGACATAAGGTCATCAGTTGTTATGAGTATATGAAGTTTGGGAACAATCTATTCAAAAGTGCTTGAGATATGCAATTATTAACAAGAGCTGTCGGAGAACAGCACAGCTTGACTATTCGATTTTTCAGAGAATAATAAATTATATAGCCAGTATATACTATCAGAAAACAAGGCTAAGACAATGTGGGGGGCAGGGCGGGGCAGGTATAAAAACTTGGGCAGATAAAAAATTATTGTTAGAATCTCATACAAATTGCAGTAAAATTTGGGGCAGGGTGTGAAATTTTATTTTTTATTTTTATCAGTTTTAATCCAAAATTGTTGTCATTTTAAAGAAATTTGTGGTTGAAAGGCAACTTGGGAAGGGAGGGGATATCTGGCAAATTTTTATTGTGGCCTCATTTTTGTTTTATTAATATTTCATCTGAATTTTATCTAAATTGTTTTATATGTAAATGATTGCAATCAAATTAAAATTTTAATAGCCAAATAATGGAAAATGAAATGAAATCAATTCCCCTCCCGCTGTCCTCCATGTGAGGGGAGCCCATAAAAACCTATGTGGGGCAGGGCGGAGGCGCATCATTGATATAGGTGTAGATTTGATAAAAACAGAACAAAACGGGACAACATAGCTATATGTGTAAGAATTGACCAAAACAACACAGAAATATGTAAAAAAAATAATTAAGGGCTATCAGAATTTGGGTTCCATGGGAGCCCAGCGGTTACAGGAACCAAAATTACTTAAGCAGTCCTTAAGATAATACTATAAGGAAGCCCATGGCCAAATTTGGTTGTGCTAGGATAACAAATGTAAGAGACATAGACTTGTAAACATAGCTTACACGCAAACCTTGATGTCTGAAATCTGGCCAGAGGATCAGGAGAATAAGTTGGGACAAAGTTTGTGCATTAAAATCTTAAAAGGGCCAAAAATCATTCAACCAGAACACGGCAATGACAGGTGCAATAGGCTTGGTACTGATCATCCCTGCAAAGTTTAGTTGAAATCCGGCGAGGGGTTCAGCTAGGAGAACTAGTCCAGACAAAGTTTGTGTATTAAAACCTTTAAAGGGCTATAACTCTGCCAAAAATCATTCAACTGTAACACGGTGATGATATGCACTAGACCTGGAACTGATCATCCCTTAAAAGTTTTGTTTAAATCCGACCAGGGGTTCAGGAGAACTAGTCAGGACAAAGTTTGTGTATTAAAACCTTTAAAGGGCTATAACTCTGCCAAAAATCATTCAACTGTAACACGGTGATGATATGCACTAGACCTGGAACTGATCATTCCTTAAAAGTTTTGTTTAAATCCGACCAGGGGTTCAGGAGAACTAGTCAGGACAAAGTTTGTGTATTAAAACCTTTAAAGGGCCATAGCTCCACTAAAATCATTCAACAGGAAAACAATGACTAAATGTACAACTAGGGTTGGTACTGATCATCCCAGCAATGTTTTACTGAAATCCAGCCAAATGAAACCAAAATATAGCATATTCAGAAAATCAAAGGCCATAACTCTGGTGTAAATGGTCCAATATGGCTGGTTTTCGAACTTGTCCGAGCTTTCATTGATATTAACAATCTGGTAAAGTTTGGTAAAGATCTGATGGAAAATCAAGGCCCTAAAATCTTAACGAGGAAAAATATAGCATTTTTAACTAAATCAAGGGCCATAACTCCGCTGTTACTGGTCAGATCTGGCTTGTTTACAAACTTGTCTGAGTTTCATTGGTATTAACAATCTGGTAAAGTTTTGTAAAGATCGGATGAAAATTGAAGGCCCTATCATCTTAACGAGGTAAAAGTAAACTGACCGACGGACGATGGACGACGGACAACTCGCCATCCCTTAAGCTCTGCTTGCCTTTGGCCAGCTGAACTAAAAATGAAGTCCCTATCGTCTTAATGAGGCAAAATATAACATTTTAAACTAAATCAAGGCCCATAACTCCGCTGTTACTGGTCCGATCTGGCTGGTTTTCGAAATTGTCTGAGCTTTCATTGATATTAACAATCTGGTAAAGTTTGGTAAAAATCGGATGAAAAATGAAGGCTCTATTGTCTTAACAAGGCAAACTATAGCATTTTTAAAAAAATCAAGGGCCATAACTCCGCTGTTATTGGTTTGATCTGGCTGGTTTTCGAACTTGTCCGAGCTTTCATTGATATTAACAATCTGTTAAAGTTTGGTAAACATCGGATGAAAAATGAAGCCCTATCGTCTTAACAAGGCAAAATGTAGCATTTTTGAATAAATCAAGGGCCATAACTCAGCTGTTACTGATCCGATCTGGCTGGTTTTGGAACTTGGCCGAGCTTTCATTGATATTAATAATCTGTTAAAGTTTGGTGAAGATCGGATGAAAATTGAAGACTGTATTTTTAAATAATAAGGAACAAAAGTATAAAGTTTCATGACCATAAGTGTACTGTAATATTTCGCAAATTATGATGCTGATAAGATTACCGGTTTAAAGTGTGACTCCCAATGCCGACGAGGTCAACGATAAAGTGATATCATATTAGGTTACACCGGGACAGCAACCTCAGAGGGAGATGAAGAATAAAGTTTCCCATCAGACATGGAGCGAAATCATGTGAGACAGAGGTCAGTAGCTCTAAAGCCAAGACTTTATCCACTGAGCTACCAATGCCACTCCTAACATAAAATTATCTCCAATTATAAAGTGATCTCTATGTGTCTGCTTATGCAGGCAACACAAGTAAGTATATTTAAATAAATAGTTTGCTATTAATATACATAATTAAAGTATATTAAAATCTTACCCCATCAATGAGACGTCAATGTCAATAATCCATGGTCTTTGTTTTTACTTTAAAAAAATGAACATTCTTGACAAATAAACAGCTGACTTGGCTGGTCAACTATTCACAAAATATGAATAATTACTCCATGATCACACAAACGCCAGTACACCATAAAACAACTAGATTAATTTCAATTTCAACTTAATATTACACAATCATGTATCGTTCAAATCTATGTAATTAACTGACACAAAAAGTACAATGGAGAATTTCAAACAGGAAGTTTTGTACATTTTCAGTATAAAGTTTCACCCAACGCTTTAAGATTTATTGAAAATCAAACAAACACGATATGGGGGATAAAGAAATTTCTCTCATTGTGGTATTTGCTCAAGTGCTTAACCCAAAAGTAATAACACAAACATATATAGGTACATACATATAGCATGCACAGGATTAAATATTACGGCAAATCCACTTATAATTGGCTGATAACACCAACTCTATAAAATGACAATACCCTCTTCACAACGGATTATACCCTTATTATTGCCTCTACTCCCCACCCCTACCACAATTATTTAAAACTTTATTTTTTCAATATATTTAATATCAAAAGATAATGGAAATAATTTGGTTTACTAATTTATTTATGGCTTGATAGATGTTAAGAAATTTAAAATAATCTGTGTAAAAGCTTATAATTTAATAATTCCTCACAATAATTTATGCTATTATTGTCTTACAAATTGGGTACTGTATCAACGATACGTAAAAACATGTCAATTGAATTGAATGTTGTTAAACGGCTCACCAACACAGTACAGGTTATTTAGAGCCGCCCCAGAGAGAGGGGAAGGATACCCAGAGAGAGGGGAAGGATACATAGGAATCCGAGAACCTGCCCTACTCTTATTATCGAATAGATTCCTATGGTTCTTTTACGTGCTCGGAGAATAGACAGATGCACGGGACCGCCCGGTTTACGTCCCCATCCGACGGACGAGGCTAAGGGAAAGTATCTTGCCCAAGAACACACCGACGGAACTCAGTGGCACCATGGATGAAAAGAACCCGGGGCCTCCAGTTACAAATCCACCGCGCTACCGACTGCGCCACGCCAGCCCTAAAAAAACAACAGGTCAAGGTTATTCATATTCTTGTGTATCAAATTTGAAGAGTCTTAAGACCATTAGTGGCTTAGAAATGGATCTAAAGAGAAACTTGGTGAAGTTGACCTACTTTTCGTAGGAATATGCAGTCTTCATGAAGATGTTTCTGTGTGTGAAGTATGAAGACTGTAGGGCCATTGGTGACTTGGAAACGGACCTAATAAGAATTTTGTTTTTTGTATTGTATGGTGTTTTACGTCATTTTCAACACTTGCAAGGTTGTATATGACGGTTGATTTTTTGTGGTGCTCGGGGCCGATCACCCACTTTTTCTGGGTAGAACCAGTACTGTACACCTCCTGCCATCCATATATATCGACACTTCATCCCTTACAAGAAACGTTAACCAATAAAAGTCACTCAAAATTGGTAAAACCTAGTCATACATTTAGTACTGAATAGTCTGTGCCCGGGCTTGCACTATCGTTACAAACATCCTTGTCCTGAAGGTCACCAAACAAAGACAGGTTATTAACAGTCTGATATTTCAGTATAGATAAATTCACAGTAGCTAACTGTTGACGTAAGTTGTATTTAAATTGCCTTGTTACTGGTGTATATAATTAATCTATGACCATATATGAGTTGGTTTTCCAATACATAAACAGATACAAAAGACATACGTAAATTATTAAGTAAACACAGCTAGATCCTGTGAACTAATATCAAGGGAACTCACTCTGCAACAACTTCATATGTTTACATTGATAGAGTTGTGAACCTTCAGCTACTGTTAAACTAAATGGCCGGCCCTTAATCTGAAAAGGCTCCCACCACACATAGTAATCTTTGAGTAGAAAGGCTCCCACCATGCATAGTAATCTTTGAGTGGAAAGTCTCCCACCACACATAGTAATCTTTGAGTAGAAAGGCTCCCACCATGCATAGTAATCTTTGAGTGGAAAGTCTCCCACCACACATAGTAATCTTTGAGTGGAAAGTCTCCCACTCACATAGTAATCTTTGAGTGGAAAGTCTTCCACCACACATAGTAATCTTTGAGTGGAAAGGCTCCCACACACATAGTAATCTTTGAGTGGAAAGTCTCCCACACACATAGTAATCTTTGAGTGGAAAGTCTTCCACCACACATAGTAATCTTTGAGTGGAAAGTCTCCCACACACATAGTAATCTTTGAGTGGAAAGTCTCCCACCACACATAGTAATCTTTGAGTGGAAAGTCTCCCAACACCACAAAGTAACATTTGAGTGGAAAGTCTCCCACTCTACACAGAGTAATAATAATTAAGTGTAAATCCTCCCACCACAAAGTAACATTTGAGTGGAAAGTCTCCCACCACCACAAAGTAACATTTGAGTGGAAAGTCTCCCACCACAAAGTAACATTTGAGTGGAATATCTCCAACCACACAGACCACCATTACAGCAGAGTCTCCCACCGCATGGAGTAACATTTGAGTGGAAAGCCTCCCACCACACATAGTAACATTTGAGTGGACAGTCTCCCAACAAACAGAGTAACATTTAGGAGGAAAGTCTCCCACCACACAGAATAACATTTAGGAGGAAAGTCTCCCACCACACAGAATAACATTTAGGAGGAAAGTCTCCCACCACACAGAGTAACATTTGAGTGGACAGTCTCCCACCACATAGAGTAACATTTAGGGGGAAAGTCTCCCACCACAGAGTACCATTTGAGTGGAATATCTCCAACCACACAGAGTACCATTACAGCGGAAAGTCTCCCACCACTACAGAGTAACATTTGAGTGGAAAGTCTCCCACAACACACAGTAACATTTGAGTGAAAAGTCTCCTACCGCAGAGTAATATTGGAGTGAAAAATCTCCTACCACAGAGTAATATTTGAGTGAAAAGTTTCCAACCAGAGTAATATTTGAGTGAAAAGTCTCCTACCACGGGGTAATATTTGAGTGAAAAGTCTCCTACCACAGAGTAATATTTGAGTGAAAAGTCTCCTACCACAACACAGAGTAACATCTGAGTGGAAATTATCATATCATAGAGTAACATTTGAGTGGAATGTCTCCCACCACACAAAGTAACATTTGAGTGGACAGTCTTCCACCACACAGAGTAACATTGGACAGTCTCCCACCTCACAGAGTAACATTTGAGGAAATGTCTCTCACAACAGAGTAACATTTAAGTGGAAAGTCTCCCACCACACAAAGTAACATTTGAGTGGAAAGTCTCCAATAACACACAGTAACATTTGAGTGAGAATTCTCTCACAACAGAGTAACATTTGAGTGGAAAGTCTCCCAACACACATAGTAACATTTGAGTGGACAGTCTCCCACCACACAGAGTAACACTTGAGTGGAAAGTCACCCACAAGACACAGTAACATTTGAGTGAAAAGTCTCTCATAACAGAGTAACATTTGAGTGGAAAGTCTCCCAACACACAGAGTAACATTTGAGTAGAAAGTCTCCCACCACACAGAGTACAATTGAGTGAAAAGTCTCTCACAACACAAAACAGAGTAACATTTGAGTGGAATGTCTCCCACCACACAGAGTAACATTTGAGTGGAATGTCTCCCACAACAAAGTAACATTTGAGTGGACAGTCTCCCACCACACAGAGTAACATTTGAGTGAAAAGTCTCCCACAACAGAGTAACATTTGATTCAACAGTCTCCCACCACACAGAGTAACATTTGAGTGGAAAGTATGTCTCCCACAACAGAGTAACATTTGAATGGACAGTCTCGCACCCCACCAAACAGAGTAACATTTGAGTGGAATGTCTCCCACCACACAGAGTAACATTTGAGTGGAATGTTTCCCACCATACAGAGTAAAATTTGAGTGGAATGTCTCCCACAACAGAGTAATATTTCAGTGGACAGTCTCCCACCACAGAGTAACATTTGATTGGAATGTCTCCCACCATACAGAGTAACATTTGAGTGGAATGTCTCCCACAACAGAGTAATATTTGAGTGAAAAGTCTCTCACAACACAACACATAGTAACATTTCAGTGGAAATTCTCCCACAACACAGAGTAACATTTGAGTGGAATGTCTCCCACCACACAGAGTAACATCTGAGTGGAATGTCTCCGACCATATAGAGTAACATTTGAGTGGAATGTCTCCAACAACAGAGTAACATTTGAGTGGACAGTCTCCCCCCACACAGAGTAACATTTGAGTAGAATGTCTCCCACAACAGAGTAACATTTGAGTGAAAAGTCTCTCACAACACAACACATAGTAACATTTGAGTGGAAATTCTCCCACCATAGAGTAACAATTGAGTGGAAAGTCTCCCACCACACTGTGTAACATTTGAGTGGAAATTCTCCCACCATAGAACATTCAATGTTTAAGTGGAAAGTCTCCTTTCAGTGTTCTTTACATCATAAACAATTCAATTATAATGTTCCTAAAGTCAATTCATGAACTACAGTTCTTGAATAGTTTATGAATTCTTTCATAGGTCAATTATGAACAATGAACAATAACAGGAGTTCATGACAGTTCCTAAAACAACAAGAACAAGAAACATGGAAATTCCACAAAAAAAACAGGTTTTCTGTAAGCTTTCTACAAAGTTTCATTCCAATATTCCCTTCCGTATAAGCAAAAGTTATTGAGCGGACACCTTTTTTCTATATTTAGTAACAGCGACCTTGACTTTGACCCCAGTGACCCCAAATGCAATCCAAACCTTTACCTCCATATAAGCTACCTACACAGCAAGTTTCGTCACAATACCTCATTCCTAACAAAAGTTATGGAGCAGAAACCATTTTTTCTATTTTTAGTAACAGCGACCTTGACCCAACTGACCACAATTGCAATCCCAACCTTCCTTTCCATATAAGCATTGTTACAATACCTTATTCCTAACAAGTTATTGAGCAGAAACCATGAGTTGATGCTGCCCGACCTACCCAAAGAAAACCTGGTTAACAAACCAAGCTATTAGCTAAACAAACAGAAGGAAACAGAATGCGCTAACTGTAGATGTTGATTAAGGCATTTTTACCGTTTTAGTTTTATTGGATGAGTCAATCGGAAACAGTTATACAAACAGAATAAAGCGGTTCAGCAAACTTTTAAAGGGACTGGAGGTGATCTGGAAGCATTATGGTTTTCAATCCAAATACGAATACAACAATCATAATGGGTTTCAGATTCATAGTTAACATGAACAGGCACTAAACTAGGACCCATTATGTGTATGACTGATTTATTGTTAATGAAATAGTTTGGTCTGGAAAACTTAGAAGACGTGGCTAGTTTTGTTGTATAAATCATTAATAGTAATGTATGGGATGTTTTAAGGCTCTTATAAATTTTTGTTTTGTAAATTAATTTTGCATCTGTGAGCAATAATAATAATTCCCATTTAAACTAATATTTATGATTTAGAAACAAAACGCAGTTGAGTCGTTAAGTTTTCCAGACCAAACATTTTCATTAACAATAACTAACCAGAGGTAACATAATCGATTAACATGCCTATTTTATATTAAACTGTAGCACATTATGAAGGGTTTCATAAGTATTGAGACTGACACCAAACACTCTTCTAGATCACCTCCAGCAATCTCATTAAAATCATATCCTATTTACGCTTTGATACTCTCCGCTATAGGATCTGACAACACTGCCTTGGAGGTCACATCAGATCGACCTTTCATCTAATCAATATTCATGAGACTAAATTCAACCAATGAAATTGCGCGTTTCATATGCACTTCAGATGACTTTTGAGTGAACTGAATAAACGAAAATCCACATAAAACACATATAGATCTATATGTGGATTGCACGATAAAATCAAATAAATGCACTAAATGGCATGTTTTACATCAAGATACGCTGTCATGTGTGTGTTGAAAATATATATTTCCCCAGTTATTACGACATTAGATATTCTAAATAGTAAGTCATAGGTAACATCTGGCCCACTTAGCTCAGTTGACAGCGAAGTCGACTATTGACCCACGAAAGTAATTTTAGTGTGGGTTCAATCCCACGAACCGTACATATTTTTTTGTACCACTATTAAATTCCGTCAAACAATCGTTTTTTTGTTTTTTTTCAGTAAATGTTCAATAATGGTTGGTGTATTATGTTTGTCAAAGCAATTATTTTGTGTTTTATAAGCTAAAAGTTACGGACATTGTCTCTTCCAATACCAAGCATAGACTGCTTCACAGTGTTTTACTGAAACGGGACATGCACAGTGAAGCAGTCTATACCGAGCAATTTTGTAGGCTGAAATCTGATGCTAATCGTAAGGTCAATCTGACGTGACCTCCAATGCAGTGTTGTAAGATCCTTAGTAGTGTAGAATATCAAAGCGTGATAAAGGGACTGATTTTAATGAGACTGCACCTGCAGTACCTTTAAATTGACGATAATGTTTTTTTTGCCAGCACTCAAAAAGGAAGCACAGCCAGACTGTCTGTTGTAACTTGCAAATTACTCTTTCAGAATGAAAATAGATTGGGACATTTCTGTTTTTGGCTCCAGTGATTAAAGATCAGCATGGCTTATGCAATAACACATCGTCTCTCCATCTATTAGTCTATTTTTATTGTGATTGCTAATCCTCCAGAGATTAATTTAACAAAAATGTCTAGAACAGTCAAAGAAATAATTCATGAACTGTTCAAGAACTGTTTACAGAAGAATTCACAAGGTTATGAAGTATTCTAGAGAACTCGCAAAGTCTTTTATTTCAAACTAGTCTATAAACTTGACGGCCATGGCCTGCATGTCGAGTCCTATGGTGAAGTAGTTCAGTTTGGACTTTATTTTGATTTGACCAACACCAATGTCTATTCCATGAGATATTTGGTCCTTACATACTTAATATTTTAAGTTAATGTCATTAACAGTGGGGGACCCATGTCATAAAGGAGACCAGACGTGACCTATATTTTTTCTGAAATTTTCCAAAATTGTGCACATGATGTTAGATGCATATAAGGAACATTCCTTCAAGAAAGGATCAAGATTCTTATGTTGAAGTGAAGACCGGACATGACCTATATTTTGTCTGAAGTATGACACAGCGACCCAAAATGTTGCATAATTTATGATGCTAAATGCATATAAGTAACATTCTGGAACAAACTGGTGAAAATCCTCCATGAAAGAAGCAAGATATGCAAGTCATTGTGGAGACCTGACACAACATATTTCATCCAAATGAGACAACAACAACCAGAAATTTTGCATATAATGTTAAATGCATATAAGGTACATTCTAGTGGAATTTAGTGAAAATAAGCAAAATATGCATGTCGTAGCAGAGACCGGATATGGCATATCGTTTGTCCAAAGTAGGACACTTTACACATGATGTCAGATGTTAAATGGTATATATGGAACATTCTGGTGGAGTTTGGTGTAAATCCTGTAAGAAAGGAGCAAGATACCTGCGTTGTCACGGAGACCGGAAATGTTCTATATTTTGTCTAAAGTAAGATAGTTAACAGCGACCTAAGATTTTGCACATGATGTTAGATGCATACAAGGAAAAATCTAGTGGAGTTTGATGAAAATCCTCTAAGAAAAGAGCAAGATGCGCACATCATAGCGGAGACAGGACGATACCTATATTTCGTCCGAAGTAAGTCAAAGTGACCTGAAATAGGCAAATAATGTAAGATGCATATAAGATGTGCATATAAGGAACAATCTGGTTGAGTTGAATGAAAGTGCTGCAAGTAATGAAGATATAAATAAATGAAAGTCGGACAACAACAAATATGAACTTACTGACACACATATACGCGGACAATATTGTGATCGCTATGTCAAGATCTGTAAACGGGCACAACATTAAAGTTCAAGAACTGTTTTTAAACTAATTTAAGTGCTTGAATAGTTCAAGAACAAAAATTCATGAACACATGTGACCATAACTGTTCATAAATTGTTGTGGAAAATTTTATCAGATGTTGAAGACCTGGGCCCCGCTTTATAAAACAACTTATGACCATTTTGATCGTAAATCAATTTCTTAAATGCTTCACTATAAATTACATTTTTCAAATAAACGTGATTTCATTTCATTTTCTTATACATCTGATATTTCTGCACTACGTGCACACATAATTGTCTACACTGAATGCTAAGGTGAAGAAAATGAACGATTTTAAAAGTTTGAGACTTATCGTAAGATGTTTAATAAAACAGGGCCCAGTTTGTTCAATAATGACTTATGAACTGTTCATGGCAATTTTGCAGGGGCTCCCACCACAGAATAACATGTGTGGAAAGCCTCCTACCAAAGAGTAACAGCTGAGTGGAAAATATCCTCCATAAGTTTGCAACTTTATAAGTTTGACACAGTAAGGGAAAATGTCCCACCAATAAAATTGTTTAGTTGAATTATTATATTGAAACTCAATAATACAACAAAGGTTTTGTCTTTGTTACATGAATATGATAAAAGTAATTGCTACAATCTGCTGAAGTTGACTTAAATGTCAATTTTCCAAAAATAGTTATCAGACAATTTTTAGAACACATTCACAGACTATGTGGAGTCTGAGAATGTAATCATTTGGAAAATATTGCTTTTTTTCTCATTATTTTAAAGGTTGCCTGTTGAACTGCTTATGAGACATGCCTATTTTTGTTATCGCCTCAGAATGACAATATAAGTAACATATCATTATCAGAATCAATAAATTGAATCTGCAATTTTATCGGATGTGTTTCAAAGCAATCTTTCTTTAATTATACTTGAACAAAATACCCAACTCTTCTTTTTTTTATCGACACAAGAATGATTTTAATTTAAAACTCGAAATATGCCCATGCCCCATGGAAACAGATACTTGAACAAAAGCCTGACCCAACTCTTCTTTTTTTTTTTATCGTCACCAGCATGAATTTGATTTAAAACTAGAAAACAAACAGATGCCCCACCATTTTTAGCACAGTCCATCAAATAATAAAATTACACCCACACCCCTACTCCCTTTTTAGCACTGTATATCACATAAAATTTAAAAAATGTGTATGTATGTCAAGGTCATTCTCACTGACCTTCTTTTAGTAGGAAAATGTTGTTGTTATATTGATATATTAGTGTGTATGAAGTTTGAAAGCTGTATTGCTGTCACTGAGTGAGACATTGACTAAATTAACAGTATGAGTATGAAAAATAGGTCAAGGTCATTAACATTTTTATGGAAATATCTACAATTTTTTATTTTTTAGGTCAATATATCAATAACTGATATTATATGAGCAACTTTAATACAACTATACCAGCATGGCAACAAGGCTTGTATTGGCTTTGCATGTGCAAAACTCAGTAATTTGTATAGTATTTCCCTAATAGAGACGCGAAATGCTATCCAAAATGCAAAGCGGGTGCTCATAAAAAAAAGAAAAAGAAATTCTGAGGGACGTTTTTTTTTATTGTTTTTTTTCATACAGTTTATTTGCATTAATGGTTTGCGCCTAAAATACTGACGTAATGAAGACAAGCAAAACTCTACGTTTTTGCACCTGAAATAATCCATATTCAGGCCTGCAATATTCCAAGGCCTTGCACCTAAAATGCCCATAGCAAACTGGCCTCGGTCACCCAGCCAACTGATGATTTCTTTGCTACGCTAAGATCTTCAAAAACAAGAAGCCCAAGAGGGCCTGTGGACGCTCTACTGGCTCTAGATAACGTTTATGTATAAGGGGCCATAACTCTTTCAAATATCGTTCAACCAGAACATGGTGATGAAATACACAACTAGGCTTGGTACTGATTGTCCCTGACAAGTTTCGTTGAAATCCAGCCAGAGGTTCAGGAGAACTAGACTGTACAAAGTTAGTGTATTAAAACCTTTAAGGGGTCATAACTCTGCCAAAATTAATTCAACCACAACACGTCAATGACAGGTGCAACTAGGCTTGGTACTGATCATCCCCATCAAGATTCGTTGAAATCCAGCAAGGAATTCAGCAGAGACTAATCTGGACAACGTTTGGCTATTAAGCCTTTAAAGGGCCATAACTCTGCCAAAAATAATTCAACACGAATATGGCGAAGATATGCACAACTAGGCTTGATACTGATTTTCCTTGTCAAGTTTCGTTAAAATCCAGTCAGGGGTTCAGGAGAACTAGCCCGGAAAATGTTTGTGTATCAAAAAACTTTAAAGGGCCATAACTCCACCAAAAATCTGTTAACCAGAATGCCACGATGATATGCACAACTATGCTTGCTGCTGATCATCCCTGTAAAGTTTCGTTGAAATGTGGGGAGGCGTTCAGGAGAACTAGTCCAGACAAAGTTTGTGTATTAAAACCTTTAAAGGGCCATAACTCTGCCAAAAATCATTCAACCGAAACATGGCAATGATTTGCACAACTAGACCTGATACTGATTATCCTTGTCAAGTTTCGTTAAAATCCAGCCAGGGGTTCAGGAGAACTAGTCCAGACAAAGTTTGTATATTAAAACCGTTAAAGGGACTCCACCAAAATCATTCAACCGGAACACGGTGACGATATGTACAACTACGCTTGGTACTGATCATCCTTGAAAAGTTTTACTGAAATCTGGCCAAATGAAGGCCCTTTCTTCTTAATGAGGCCAAAATATAGCATATTTCAGAAAATCAAGGGCCATAACTCCGGTGTAAATGGTCCAACCTGGCTGTTTTGAAACTTGTTGGAGCTTTCATTGATAGTAACAATCTGGTAAAGTTTGGTAAAGATCGGATGAAAAATGAAGGCCCTATCGTAGTATTAACAAGGCAAAATATAGCATATTTAACTAAATCAAGGGCCATAACTCCGCTGTTACTGGTCCGATCTGGTTGGTTTTCAAACTCATCTGAGCTTTCATTTATATTAACAATCTGGTAAAGTTTGGTAAAGATCGGACGAAAAATCAAGACCCTATCGTAATATACCCTTTTTCAACTAAATCAAGGGCCATAACTCCACTGTTGCTGGTCCGATCTGGCTGGTTTTCGAACTTGTCCAATCTTTCATTGATATTAACAATCTGGCAATGTTTGGTAAAGATCGGATGAAAAATGAAGATCCTATTGTCTTAACGAGGCAAAATATAGCCTTTTTAACTAAATCAATGGCCATAACTCCGCTGTTAATAGTCTGATCTGGCTGTTTTTTTAGCTTATCAGAGCTTTCATTGATATTAATAAGATGATAAAGTTTGGTAAAGATCGGATGAAAAATGAAGGCCCTATCGTCCTAATGAGGCAAAATATAAAATTATTAACTAAATCAAGGGCTATAACTCTGCTGTTGCTGGTCCGAACTGGCTGGTTTTCGAACTTGTCTAAGCTTTCATTGATAGTAACAATCTGGTACAGTTTGGTAAAGATCGGATGAAAAATGAAGGCCCTATCGTCTTAACAAGGCAAAATATAGCATTTTTAACTAAACCAAGGGCCATAACTCCTCTGTTATTGGTCAGATCTGGCTGGTTTTTAAACATGTCCGAGCTTTTATTGATATTAACAATCTGGTAAAGGTTGGTAACGATCGGATGAAAAATGAAGGCCCTATCGTCTTAACGAGGCAACATATAGCATTTTTAACTAAGTCAAGGGCAATAACTCCGCTGTTACTGGTTCGATCTGGCTGGTTTTCAAACTTGTCCGAGCTTACATTGATATTAACAATCTGGTAAAGTTTGGTAAAGATCGGATGAAAAATTAAGGCCCTATCGTCTTAACGAGGCAACATATAGCATTTTAACTAAGTCAAGGGCCATAACTCCGCTGTTACTGGTTCGATTTGGCTGGTTTTCGAACTTGTCCGAGCTTTCATTGATATAAACAACCTGTTAAAGTTTGGTAAAGATTGGATGAAAAATGAAGGCCCTATCGTCTTAACGAGACAAAAGTTAACGACGGACGGACGGACGACGGACGGACGGACGGACAGACGGACGGACGGACTGACGGACGGACGGACGGAAGACGGACAACTCGCCATCCCATAAGCTCTGCTGGCCCGTGGCCAGTAGAGCTAACGAGATCTGGGGGGAAAACCCTCATGTTTGGGCAATTTTTGTCGAAACTTTGAGGGGTTCAATGAGACTAAAATAAGGTATTTTCAAGTTAATTAAATGTTTATTTCTTACTTTTAACTTGTGAGAAGTAGAAACTGACCTCAAAATATGTAACAGGTGCATTGACGATTGATGTTGTACGTTTATTTACAACTTAATGTCATGCAAACGTCAACTATACAGGCTTGAAAAAAAGTGGGAATAAAATCAGCTTATTGCTATTCGGCACTTTATTACCTAATCTGCCCAGACCGATATCTTAAGTAAGACATAATTATGCATGATACAATTATGGCAGGCCATGACTAATAACAGACCAGTAACATTGCGAGGATCATCCCCCAATGCAGGCCAGTAAGACACATTCAGGAACTGCATCAAAGCTGCAGGCTCAGAGGACTTCTCGAATTTCTTTAAAGCATGGAAAATTATTGAAACTGAAAAATATACTGCCATATTTATTAAACAGGATATTGTTTAATTACAACAGATTTATGGATTTGCAAATTGTGAAGACTTGGCATGTCTGTTTAAGAGTCAGTTTATGTTTAAAATCTAAATAAATTGAGTATAAATTATATGTACACTATTGTTTTCCTAGCAAAGTCAATGCAAATATACCCAGATATGCAGCTTATCTGATCGTTAAACGCCTCATTTTAGGTTATTTCTAGTAGGCCCTGAGAGAGGGGAAGGATATATAAAAATACGGGAACTCTGCCCCATTCCTATGGTTCTTTAATATGCTCATAAAACACACTCCAATACATGGGATCACTTATCTAATAGACAAGACTAAAGGGCGTGTCTTGCCCAAGGACACACTGAAGTAATATATTGGTACCGGTGAAGCTCCAGCCTGTAATCTCTCAGTGTAGATACCCACGCCCTTACTTGCCATGCTGAATTTTATTTATGTATTTGTACTTAACATAATGAATTTATAGGGATGTATTAGTTTACAAGACAAATAATCCATGTACTAGACAACCTGTCATTGTATTAGACAGCTTGTCCGTGTATAAGAGAATTTATCCTTGTACTATAGAACTTGTAAATGTTCTAGATTACTTGTCAATGTACTAGACAATTTGTCTATGTATTACAGAACTTGTCCCTGTACTAGACAACTTGTCCCTGTACTAGAACTTGTCCCTGTACTAGACAACTTGTCCCTGTACTAGAACTTGTCCCTGTACTAGAACTTGCCCATGTACTAGACAACTTGTCCATGTACTAGAACTTGTCCCTGTACTAGAACTTGCCCATGTACTAGAACTTGCCCATGTACTAGAACTTGTCCCTGTACTAGACAACTTGTCCCTGTACTAGAACTTATCCATGTACTAGACAACTTGCCCATGTACTAGACAACTTGTCCATGTACTAGACAACTTGTCCATGTACTAGATTACTTGTCCATGTACTAGAACTTGCCCATGTACTAGACAACTTGTCCATGTACTAGACAACTTGTCCATGTACTAGAACTTGCCCATGTACTAGACAACTTGTCCATGTACTAGACAACTTGTCCATGTACTAGACAACTTGTCCATGTACTAGAACTTGCCCATGTACTAGACAACTTGCCCATGTACTAGACAACTTGTCCATGTACTAGACAACTTGTCCATGTACTAGACAACTTGTCCATGTACTAGACAACTTGTCCATGTACTAGAACTTTCCCATGTACTAGACAACTTGTCCAAGTACAAGACAACTTGTCCATGTACTAAAAATTGCCCATGTACTAGAGAACTTGTCCATGTACTAGAGAACTTGTCCATGTACTAGTGAACTTGTTCATGTACTAGAAAACTTGTCCATGTACTAGAGAACTTGTCCATGTACTGGACAACTTGTCCATGTACTAGATAACTTGTCTATATACTAGACAACTTGTCCCATGTACTAGACAACTTGTCTGTGTACTAAATAATGTATCCATGTACTATACAACTTGTCCCATGTACTGGAAAACGTGTCTGTGTACTAGATAACTTGTCCACGTACTAGACAACTTGTCCTTGCTAGAGAATGTGTCCATGTGCTAGAGAACTTGTCTATGTACTAGAGAACTTGTCCATGTACTAGAGAACTTGTCCAAGTACTAGATTACTTATCCATGTACTAGACAACTTGTTGATGCACTAGACAACTGTCCTTGTACTAGAAAAATGTGTCCGTGTACTAGAGAACTTGTCTATGTACTAGACAACTTGTCCATGTACTAGATTACTTGTCCAAGTACTAGACAACTTGTCCATGTACTAGACAACTTGTCCAAGTACTAGATTACTTGTCTATGTACTAGACAAATTGTCCAAGTAAAAGATTACTTGTCTATGTACTAGACAACTTGTCCATGTACTAGAGAACTTGTCCATGTACTAGACAACTTGTCCAAGTGCTAGATTACTTGTCCATGTACTAGACAACTTGTCCAAGTACTAGATTACTTGTCCATGTACTAGACAACTTGTCCATGTACTAGACAACTTGTCCAAGTACTAGATTACTTGTCCATGTACTAGAGAACTTGTCCATGTACTAGACAACTTGTCCAAGTACTAGATTACTTGTCCATGTACTAGACAACTTGTCCATGTACTAGACAACTTGTCCAAGTACTAGATTACTTGTCCATGTACTAGAGAACTTGTCCATGTACTAGACAACTTGTCGGTGCACTAGACAACCAGTCTAAAGTTCTGGTAATTTTAAGATTCTTCTGTGCGAGACTTTTAATTAGGCCTATACCATTACTGATAGACAAATCAATAAAAGAACTTCTTCTGTAAAATGTCACCATCCTGTATAATTATCCTGTTTCATGCTGATATTGTATCATATTACAGTAAAACTCTTTCCCTGATATCACCAGTTTGTCTACAGTTAGACCGTGAGCCATACACTTTTTTGTTACCATCTCAAGGGACAAATTCTTACTAGTACCATGTTATTGAGTACCTTGTAGAGAAACAAAAAATCCATGATAGCAGTGTAAACAGGGTAGCTGATTCCTGTTATTAGAGTTATCTCCCCCTTTTAAGCAAAACTATTGTTTCTTTAAAAAATCGTTTTCGCTGAAACTAGAAGGGCTACAGGTCTAATATTTTGCATGTATTATACATTTAGGGTCCTCTACCAAGTATTTATAAAATGGTGACCCCAGGGTCAAATATGTCCCAGCCCCGGGGGTAACATTTTTTCATACAGTTATATAGGAAATCTTTAAAAATAAATGATTTCCCCTAAAACTGTAAGAGCTAGAGGTCCCATATTATGCATGAAGCATAAGCTTATAGTCCACTAGCAAGCTTGTTAAAATGTTGACCCTGGGGTCATATCTGGCTCCGCCCCAGGGGTCATATATTAAATAGAGTCATATAGAAACATCTTTAAAATCTCTTCTTTAAAAAAAAACAAGAGCCAGAGGTCTACTATTTTGCATATTGTACAAGCTTATGGTTCTCTACCATTTTTGTTCAAATCGTGACTCTGTGTCCAACCAGGCCCTGTTCTGGGGTTAAAGTTTTACAAAGAGTTATATAGGAAAGTCCATAAAAATATTCTTTTTCTGATACTACAAGAGCTAGAGGTCTAATACGATGCATGTAGCATAAGAGTATCGATCTCTACCAATTTATTTTGTTCAAATGGTGATCTTATGGTCACATTTCGCCCGGTCCCGGGGGTCACATACTAACATAGAGTTTATTTCTGTTATGTAGGAACGTCTATAATCATCTTCTCTGAAACTACAAGAGCTAGAGGCGTAATAAGCTACATGTAATAATTTAAACGGTGTCCCTTGAATCAAATTTGGCCCTGTACCGGGTGTCACACTATAACATTGAATTATATAGGAAAACATATTCAAACAGCTTCTCTGATACTTCAAAAGCTAAATAATAGTTCGCATGTACCATAAGCTTATGATCCTCTACCTAGTTTGTTCACATGACGACAAGGGGGTCAAATATAGCCACTACGGGGGTCACAGTTTTACAGATTTATATAAAGAAATTGTTGTTGTTTCTTAAAACATGAGAACACTTTGAGACAAGGCGAGTGGGTCTCTTGTTTATGGCTTGAAGTTGTACACTTTTCATAAAATCACTTCAAAAGTTTTAAGCGAACTGAAATATATAGAGAATGTGACTTTTGATAAGGTATTCCATTATGAAGACTTAACCATGTTTACAAATCGCATATTGAATAAATCCACGAACTAAAATCACGAAGTAGACCACCGCATTTTCGACAAATTGCAAAAAGAACAGAAAGAAAAGGAAAAGGCATTTTACAGTTTAACTGTTGATTTTTAGGTGTTTGTTATACAAATTTTAAAATAACCCGCCAAATTACGACAACATTATTACACTACAAAAACAGTTTATCAAAACTCTATCCAGGTGTTCATCTTATATAATAATCTTATATAATAATGCATATGTGTCGCTTAAAAGTATATGTTTATTCATGGGTTTTTGTAATATCCGTAAGTGAATAAGTATAAAATGAATTATCCATTTTTGTTTTTTTTGTCTGGCTGGTTAAAGCTTTTTATATTGTATCTATAGAGTTTTGATTCTCAAACGATGTAAATTATGTATATACCTCGTGGTCAGTAGGTTTAGAAACGATGTACATATGTTGTAAAATGTGGCTGTTGTTGGCGGGATAGCTACTTTAACTGCAGTAGCACCTGTATGTCGGATATAGCTTTAAGAGTAAACATCAGTAAACTTACCGTGATCACAAAATGTAATCTGTCTCGATGCACTGGGTACCGATTCTTATCTGGAAGCGTTTAATTTTTTTTATATCTTATATGTATGTTATATTGTCACATTAAGTTATAGTATTTAAACCAGATAATATGTACTGAGTATTCTTAATTGTCCTGTTTTATCCCAAGGCATTAATTGCCAAGTTTATCAAAACAGCAATGAGCTGGGGCATATATAAGGCTTGCAGTCATATTGCAACTCGACATACATGAACTTGATGCTAACTTGATGTTTAGATAAGAGAGGACCGTTGTGAACCCAGCTTCATGGATATAACCTTTATGACGGATTAACATTTTAGTTGTATGTATTTTAATGCAGTCATCCTGCTTGAGCGCATACTTTAACACCCCTCCACCCCCGCCCCCACCCCTCCCACTCCCTCTCTCTCTCTCTTCATTGGCAATACACCTTCTTTTTTAGGTCATAATCATTCCACTTGCACTTGCATGCGCAAAAGTAGGGTTGATGCTTACTATCCTAGGTTAATTCCATACTCTAAATCAAGTACGGAGAACATCACAACCTATGTTTAGATCCATATCCTAAGCAGGTGATATTGTAACAACTGCACCAATACTAACAAATAGTTGTCATGGTAGTAGTTAGTACAGTGATCTGGGTATCACCCTAAATATATTTCTTCGTCGACGCCGTGTGGTTCCCGGGCAAGAATATGACCACTGCATATCCAGCCATAGGGGTAAAATTTCCCTGAATTCATGTTAATTTTGTTATTTTTGTTCATTATTTTCATCATGAAACCTGTATTGTTTCAGGTGCTACTTCAGTGGTGGCAGTGATCGTAGCTCCAGCGAAAAACGGAGTGTTTACTAGAGAATTTGCAGCAACTCTGCAGTTCTGCAGGTAAAAAGGTTCTAGGCACATTCTGCAAATTGTTATCTAGATGTTAATGAAGAGTGAGCCGGGTCGAATGTTCATTCCTGTTGGCGCCATATAACATGTGTGTGTTGGTGCGTCGTAAAACCCCAATTCATATCAATTCATCTTCGTTGTTTCTTTTTTCAGTAACACAAAAATGGTTTGTGCAAATGCATATACTACTATTTTTACATTTCATATGCAGAATTCTTCATTGTGTTGTATATTGGCGGGGTAATTCAGGTGTAAAAAATCCTTAAAATATGCATAAATTGTAATTAAAAAGTATTAAAATAGACAACTTTTAAGATTTTGCGTTGCAATATGCAATGTTTAATTCATGTATTTATGTGTAATACATAATCCAAATGAGTAATCATAATAAGTATTGCTATGACGCATACACCTAAAAAAGACTTTTGTTAAAAAAAAAACACGTTAAACCGCACATTACCTTTATCTAGAATCCGTTGGACTATGTGTCGTCTGTGCAATATATGTATATATCAGAACATGTTAATACTATTTATGTTGCAGTTACTTTGAGGAAGGCTTATACTTCCAGTTTGGCATGTGTCTCAACTTATCAGGCTTACTGAATACATATGTGCAATGCCATGAACATTGCTTAGTACTTAATTTCATCAATATATCATAACAATCCCTTATTCATGTTATAATATTATTTAAATCATGTAGAAAGGTTGTAAATTACTGATTCTTACAAATTTACCCATATATTGTAAAAAATATTAACTAAACTAAATGCATAAAAATGTGTCAATAGTGGGTGGGGTAAATTGACTTCTAGTTTGAAGCAAAATAGAGATTTTAAACTGAATTCAGTACTAAAAAAGAGCTTATTTACGCTTTATGTAGCTCAATGAATTGTAAACTTAAGTGCATCTTTAAAAAGTACATCAATAATTATTCACACAAGCATGACATTCAAAAATGAACATCAAAAACTTATATGAACGCGCTACAATGATAACCTATTAATGTTCGATTTTTTTTATATAAGCTACCTGTTCCAGATTGCTATCATGGAAAAATGTAATCTATATACATTGCTCTTTTCAAAAAGTGATGGTAGAATTTGTCCCTTGAGTTGGTAACAATATCGAAAATTTTGGGTCCTGGCTCAAGGCCTAAGTGAGCTCATTGCTGAACTACTATATACTCAACAAAAAAAGAAACTTCTGCAACTTTACCCATACATGTAGACACAATGAAAATATATTTTGTTTGGTCTTATATGTTAATACCTTTGTTAAAAGGCCAGCACTGTCATGAAAAACAATTTTCCTTGAATCAAACTTGTACTCAAAGTTATTCCCCTTGTTTTGGTTTAAACAGCATTTCCGGGTCTTGTGGTTTAAACTTTAACAGTTTTGTTCTATTGAAATATAAAACAGAAGATAACCTCAGCACCAAAAAGACGGAGAAAGTAAGCTGACCTGTTCACTCAATTTTGCCCCATACAGCTTTCAAGAATGAATATTTTCAGGTTACCTCCCTTTATAATACAAATATAGTGATTTTCGCAATTTGAATAAAACATGTTTTAGCAGCAACACTCTAACTCTGGCTTTTGATGATTATTAGTATTGATCAGAATGATTCAGTGATAAGTATAAAATGATGAAATTGTATCTAGATTGGTGTACAAAGTGTAACAAAGTCAACCCTATGCAAATCACAGCTTAAAATGTGGAAGTTTCTTTTTTTGTTCAGTATAGTACTGCCACATTGGAAAACCATGCCATAGACACATGACATTGTTCCCCATCCAGTCACCACATTATACTGACACTGGACCGACCAGTCTTTTAACTATATATCCCTTTATATGCTGAATGTCAACCAAGGGTAGCGAGGGACATGCGTTTCCGAAAACCGCTGAGTATGCGTGTCACCGTTGTAAATTCATTGTTTTTCAGACAAGATTTAAGCATTCAAACGGCCGTTTTTTCTCAAAATAATTAGTTTTCCTTAAAGTAGAATGATTAACTCTACAATGATATCCAATTTGTAAACTTTAATTATCGATAAAGTAGTTATTATCGATCTAAACTTACACCCATGCCCAGTCAATAAACGTAAAATCGCACCTTGCGGAAGTTGCGCAAGTTGAAGGTCGGCATGCTTAACTCGTGACTGTGGCTTAACCAATCAAGATACAGGAAACATAATGATGTCATCTGAAAGAGCTATGATTGGCCTTTCTAATGGTATTTTTAACAAGAGGCCCAAGAGGGCCTGTGGACGCTCTACTGGCTAACATGGCTCTTATAACATCAATGAAGCGAGTGACTGCCATTTATGTTTTATTGGAAGTTTCGGGCAAAAAACAGCTTTTTGACTAAATCAAGGGCCATAACTAAAGAATCTGGTAAAGCTTGGTAAAGATCAGATGTAAACTAAAGGCCCTACCGTATTAATGAGGCAAAATATAGCATTTTTAACTAAATCAAGAGCCATAACTCCTCTGTTACTGGTCCGACTGGTCCAACATAGAAAAAAAAAAAAAGAAAAAAAAAAAAAAAAAAAAAAGAAAAGAAAAAAAAAAAATGAATTTAAAAAAAAAAATGAAAAAAAAAAATTTAAAAAAAGAAAGAAATGTAAACAAATTAAAAAAAAAAGAAAAACAAAATATATAAAAAAAAAAGAAAGCCATAAAATCTGCTAAAGTTTGGCTAAGATCAGATGCAAAATAATACATGAGAGCTCTGTGCCATGTGGTTCCAGAGAAGAAGATTTTTTTCAGTTTTTGCCTATACAAGCCTAAGTAAAACTGTGACCCCCAGGGTGGGGCCAAATGTGACCAATGGGTCACCATTTGAACAAACTTGGTAGAAGACCATAAGCTAATAGCAAATGCAAAATATTAAACCTCTGGCTCTTGCAGTTTCAGAGAAGAAGATTTTTTAAGTTTTTCCCTATACATGTCTATGTAAAACATGTGACCCTTGGGGCGGGGTCAAATGTGACCCGAGGGTCACCATTTGAACAAACTTGGTAAAGGACCATAAGCTTATAGCAAATGCAAAATATTAAACCTTTGGCTGTTGCAGTTCCAGAGAAGAAGATTTTTTTCAGTTTTTCCCTATACAAGCATTTATGTAAAACTGTGACCCCGGGGCGGGGCAAGATATGACACCAGGGTCACCATTTGAACAAACTTGGTAAAGGACCATAAGCTTATAATAAATGTAAAATATCAAACCTCTGGCTCTTGTAGTTTCCGAGAAGAAGATGAAGAAAAAAATCCTATATAAGTCTATGTAAAATTGTGACCCCCGGGGCGGGGACAAATTTGACCCCAGGGTCACCATTTGAACAAACTTAGTAGAGGACCATAAGCTGATGCTACATGTAATACATGAGATCTCTGTGCCTTGTGGTTTCAGAGAAGAAGATTTTTTAAAGTTTTTTCCGATATGTCTATATGAAAAACATGCAAAACCTCAATATACAAACTTTGGACCCCCGGGGCAGGGCCATTTTTGACCCCGGGGACTTTATTTGAACAAACTTGATAGTCTAGGCATTGGTGATCATTTTAAAAGAAAAACTGTTGAAATCTGTCCAGCGGTTCTGGAGAAGATTTTTTAAGGTTTCGACCATATATGGTAATGGCAGCCATCTTGGATGTAGCGCTGACCTAATTTTAACAAATCTAAAAAGCATTCATCTAAGGATCATCCATGTGAAGTTTGGTCAAAATTAGCCAAGCGGGTTCTGAGGAGAAGTCGTTTGAAGAAAAGTTAACGGACGGACGACGGACGACGGACTGACGACGGAAGACGGACAACACACCATCCCATAAGCTCTGCTGGCCCTTGGCCAGTAGAGCTAAAAATGGGAAATTCCTGAAAATAGCCCCGTTGCACCTGGATTGAAATAGGTCAACTTTGGACACCGATTGCACTAAAAGTAGTACAAAGGCATAAAATGGCACTATGTCACAATAAAGCTTGGTTTACGATCTTTCCAGTAATATATCATTCTTATTTGTGCAGGTTACTGCGATTGATTATCATGGCATATATTCATAAATATTCAATAGAATTACATAGCAATGCGCTAGAAATCGCGTCCTCTATAAGCAGTGTATACAACGCCAATACTACGCCTGTATGACCTATTTTGACAACACGTTCAGACACTACTTACTACTTTCAAAATTAAATAACTGTTATTTTAAGTCCGATTTTATTTAATTAAAAAAACAATTTTGATTCTTAACGATTGTTTTATTTGAATAAATATTTTTTATTCACATACATATTTTGTAAAAATATCGATGTCTCTCCCTACCGAGGGAGCTATTAGTATCACTTTTATAAAGTTTTTGCTATCTGCCGGCCAGGGATTGAACCCAAGACTGGGAGCGTGTAAGGTGGACGCTCTAACACAGTCTACTGACTGTAAAAACGCGTTGCCGTCATGTAGATGTAAGTGTATTTGAAGTTTGAAAGCTGTATGGTTCTTCGTATCTGAGTAATGGACTTAATTAAACAAATTAATGTAAAAATTTCAAGAATTAAACAGCAGCAGAAAGTAAGTGAAGGTCATTCAAACTGACCTACTTTTGGAATATCTGACCTACATTTGGAATGTACATATATATCATATATAGATGTGTGTATGAAGTTTAAAAGCTGTATGGCATTTGGAAAAGAAACTGAATGCAAACCTGTAAACTAAAACTATCACTGAAGGTGGTGAATACCCCCGCTTTTTTGCTCTAGCCGATGATTGGCAAAATCAAGAATAATAAATGTCTAAAATATCTGTTAATTTCTTAATGTGGAAGAAATTTTAATTAAAACATAATTCTGTAAAGAAAAAAATGCAGAATCGAAAAACCATTTATGCAGATCGAGACACATCATCACGTGTGAACTGCATGTTAGGTGTAAATTAACAATCCATGAAAAGTGTTAAGTGAAAGCCACATGAAGTTCATTATGGAGTGAAAACACTAAGTCAAACAAAGGGCCGTGATTCTGTAATAAATTAGGCATCAACAATTTGTGAAGTAAAAGGACATAAGCTGTTACATGTACATCAAGTTTGGGAACAATCAATTCGAAATTGTTTACAATATTAAAGTGGAAAATTCTAAGTCAAACAAAGGGCCATAATTCTGTAATAAATTCGGCAATCAATGATGGGTGATTAACAGGGACATAAGATCATCAGTTGTTAATTGTATATTAAGTTTGGGAACAATCAATTCGAAAATGTTTGAGAAAAAATATGTTAACAGGTCATTATACAAAAAGTGGAAAATTCTAAGTCAAACAAAGGGCCATAATTCTGTAATAAATTAAGCAATCAATGATGCGTGATGTAGAGGGACATAAGTTCATCAGTTATGGGTATATGACGTTTGGGAACAATCCATTCAAAAGTGTTTGAGATATGCAAGTATTAAAAACATGCTACACGATGGGATGAGACGCGACGGGACAAAAATGTGTTGATGGGACGCGACGGGACGTTATGGACAACGTGATTCCTTTATAGCCCCCACTTCACTTGTGAAAGCGGTGGTATAATAAAAGAAACATGAAAAGTAGACAAAGGTCATTCATATTGACCTACATGAGTTTGAAAGTTCAAGACTTTACCAAAAACTTAAATGTTAATATTTTTGTCTTACATACGGACAAGACTATCACTTTATACCTGCCGCACTTTCATGGCAGAGAATAATGAAGTTTATACTTCATTATGATTTGTTTGTTTGTATGATTTTTTACGTCATTTTCATATTTGACGGTCATTTTTTTTTTGTTTTGTAGTGGCCGCATTTTCCCAGGACTTAAACAAGTACTGTACACCTCCCGCCATCCGTAAGAATCAACACTTCCTCACTTACAAGTCGAGCTCCGAGAGGCATTCGAACCCGCAGCAGGGAGAGGTGAGAAGGTTTACAACGCAACATCGGTAACCACTCTGCTACTTCATTATGAGGTGGTTGTGTAAAGTATGTGTTTACCTGTATGAGGTCTGTTTGCGAATGCTGAGGTGACCGTATTGGTTCTGTATGTCCTCATCTTCGTCTTCGCCCGAATAACAGAACCCCACACTGCTCTCCAGACTTGAGCCGAACCCTTCAGCCATACCCAGTCATCTATGTTACCACTACATAAGTCTGTAATTATAAAACAATACAAAATGTATGGCAGAGAACAAACACATCAGCTAAAACTAGATAGCATAAAAAATATCTACACTAAGTTTAAGCAAGATATATAATTTTGTCTCCTTTCATGAAGGTATAAAAAATATTCGACCAATACTGTATAAGCTCTAATAGTAGCTCCCAGGCACTTTGCTAAATGCCAAGGAGGTGCTCTTTTGCTAGGATCGACATCAAGTGCAATATTCCTTTGAAGTTTCCTGAAAATCTGTCAAGTAGTTTTAGAGGAGTAGTCCTACAAGTTTGTATATGTAAACAAAGATGGCCACTGCCAGCCATGTTTAATGTCGATTCAAAATAATTTTCGGCATGGATCAACAACATGTCAAGCTGATCATTTTAAAAAAAGTCCCATATCAATATCACTTATAGTTTTCAAGAAGTAGTCGCTACGAACTTGTTTTTTTTTAATCTATTTTTAGCCGTGGTGGCCATCTTGAAATTCTGGCTGGCCTAAAATTTTGCTAGGATCAACTAGACATCGAGAGCAAAACTCCTTTGAAGTTTCTTGAAAATCCGTCATGTCATTTTAGAGGAATAGTCGCTACAAGTTTTTATTATATAAATCTATTTCAACAAAGATGGCCATATTTAATGTCAAATCAAAATAATTTTCAGCAAGGATCAACATTATGTCATGCTGATCATTTTAGAAAAAGTCCCATATCAATATCACTTATAGTTTTCAAGAAGTAGTCGCTACAAACTTGTTTTTTAAAAATCTATTTTTTAACTTTGGTGGTCATCTTGGATTTCACATCAGCGTGAATTTTTGCTAGGATCAACTAGACATCATGGGCAACATTCCTGTAAAGTTTCATGAAAATCCAACCAGTACAGACGGACGATGAACACCGCACCATGGCATAAGCTTTGCTCATCTCTGATAAGTAAAATTGCTTCATTTAATTTATTTTGCATAGATTTTTGTGTGTGTGTGTGTTTGTGTGTGCTACATTACACCTCTGTTAATGGAAGTGATGCTTATGAAAGACACACTTCCTGACACTTCCTTGAAACAGTCTTCTAACAGCTGATTTAAAACACCTTTAATGTTACTGTACATGTGCAACACCATTCCTTGTGATGTCAGAAGCTGTGGTGAAGTTTCATGAATATAGGTCCAATACTTTTTAAGTTATGGTTGCAGGTTAAAGTGTAATGGATGGACAGCAGAAAAGTGATTCCTATGTGTCTGCCATGCTATGCAGGCGACACAAAAAGAAATCTGTTTTATACTTTAAACTCATGAAATAAACTAAATTAACAACTCGGCTACACTACACCTCTGTTAATGGATGTTTATGAAAGACACACTTCCTGACCCTTCCTTGAAAGACTCTTCTAACAGCTGATTTAAAACACTTTGAAACCATACCCTCTTAGCCCGTGTTTCCACAACCAATATAATATAGCTTCCACTAACATTTTATAAAAGACTTTATTCAAGAGCAATAAATTGTTTGCAAACATGCTGAGCTAATGTAAAGACAGGAAGGCCAACATCATAAAGTCTGAAAAAACTAGATAATTTATGAGTATTTGAAATGTGCTAGGTGTCTGTAGATATAAGTAAGAGGGTAATGGACAGCTCAAATCAAGAAATCCAATTTATTCATCTGCAAGAAAGTAATCCAAACAGCATATGCGGATTCAGGATACACGGGGGTGATGTGGTAGGAGGGTGAGGGTGTTAAAAATATATTTTTTAATTTAATTAAAAACAAAACAAGAGGCCCAAGGGGCCTGTGGACGCTCTACTGGCTAACATGGCTCTTATAACATCAATGAAACGAGTGACTGGCATTTACGTTTTTTTGAAAGTTTTGGGCAAAATACAGCTTTTTAACTAAATCAAGGGCCATAACTAAAGAATCTGGAAAAGTTTGGTACAGATCAGATGAAAAATGAAGGCCCTACCGTATTAACGAGGCAAAATATAGCAGTTTTGTTGAAATCTGGCGAGGGGTTCAGGAGAACTAGTCCAGACAAAGTTTGTGTATTAAAAGCTTTAAAGGGCCATAACTCTGCCAAAAGTCATTCAACTGTAACACGCCGATGATTTCCACAACTAGACCTGGAACTGATCATCCCTAAAAAGTTTCGTTTAAATCTGGCCAGGGGTTCAGGAGAACTAGTCTGGACAAAGTATGTGTATTAAAACCTTTAAAGGGACATAACTCTGCCAAAATCATTCAACCGGAACAAGGTGACGATATGTACAACTGGGCTTGGTACTGATCATCCCTGAAAAGTTTCACTGAAATCCGTCCAAATGAAGGCCCTTTCGTCTTACAGAGGCCAAAATATAGCATTTTTCAGAAAATCAAGTGCCATAACTCCTGTGTAAACGAGCACTTGATTTTCTGAAAATGCCTTTCATATTTTCGAGCTTCATGATTAACAGACGATAAGGGCCTTAACTCCAGTAATACGATTTTGACGGAGAATTGATATTCACATCTTGACATCATAGCTAGGTAAGCATCCTTTAACATAAAGTTTGGTAAAGATCGGATGAGAAATGAAGGCCCTATTGTCTTAACGAGGCAAAATATAACATTTTTAACTAAATCAAGGGCCATAACTCCACTGTTACTGGTCCGAGCTTTCATTGATATTAACAATCTGGTACAGTTTGGTAAAGTTCGGATGAAAAGTGAAGGTCCTATCGTCTTAACGAGGCAAAATATAGCAATATAGCATTTTAAACTAATTCAAGGACCACAACTCCACTGTTACTGGTCCAATCTGGCCGGTTTTCGAACTTGTCCGAGCTTTCATTGATACTACCAATCTGGTAAGGTTTGGTAAAGATCAGATGAAAAATGAAGACCCTATTGTCTTAACGAGGTAAAATATAGGATTTTTAACTAAATCAAGGGCCATAACTCTGCTGTTACTGGTTCGATCTGGCCGGTTTTCGAACTTATCCGAGCTTTCATTGATAATACCAATCTGGTAAAGTTTGGATGAAAAATGAAAACCCTATCGTCTTAACGAGGCAAAATATAGCATTTTTAACTAAATCAAGGGCCATAACTCCGCTGTTACTGGTCGGATCTGATTGGTTTTCGAACTTGTTCGAGCTTTCATTGACATTAACAATCTGTTAAAGTTTGGTAAAGTTCAGATGAAAAATGAAGGCCCTATCGTCTTAACAATGCAAAATATAGTATTTTTAACTAAATCAAGGGCCATAACTCCGCCGTTATTGGTCCGATCTGGTTGGTTTTCTAAACTTATTCGAGCTTTTATTGACACCTACAATCTGGTAAAGTTTGGTAAAGATCGGATGAAAAATGAAGGCCCTATTGTCTTACAAGACAAACTAGAAATTGTTATTGTCCATGGGACAAAAACGTATGGCTCCCCCACTCGCCCGAACAGACATAATTGACTACTCTAGGTCCAACCGTTCTCTATTGATCTGAGATTGTTTTGATATTCAATATCCCTGTGACTGTATCTACTATCTGTATCAGTAATATCTACTGGTCATGACCAACCATCCTTCCAAGTTTGAGGACCCTAGGTCCAACCATTCTCTAGTTATTGATCGGACATTGTCTTGTTATTGATCAGACATCTTTTTGATAGTCAAGGTCACCGTGACCTTTGACCTAGTGACCCCAAAATCAATAGGGGTCATCTACTGGTCATGACCAACAATCCTTTCTAGTTTGAGGACCCTAGGTCTAACCATTGTCTAGTTATTGATCGGACATCGTTTTGATAGTCAATGTCACTGCAAACTTGACCTTTGACCTAGTGACCCCAAAATCAATAGGGGTCATATACTAGTCATGATCAACCATCCTTCCAAGTTTGAGGACCCTGGGTCCAACCACTGTGTAGTTATTGATCGGACATCGTTTTGATAGTCAATGTCACCGCGACCTTGACCTTTGACCTAGTGACCCCAAAATCAATAGGGGTCATCTACTTGTCATGACCAACCATCCTTCCAAGTTTGAGGACCCTAGGTTCAACCGTTCTCTAGTTATTGATCGGACATCGTTTTGATAGTCAATGTCACCGCGACTTGACCTTTGACCTAGTAACCTCAAAATCAATAGGGGTCATTTACTTGTCATGACCAACCATCCTTCCAAGTTTGAGGACCCTAGGTCCAACCATTCTCTAGTTATTGATTGGACATCGTTTTGATGTCAATGTCATCGCGACCTTGACCTTTGACCTAGTGACCCCAAAAGCAATAGGGGTCATCTACTTGTCATGGCAAACCATCCTTCCAAGTTTGAGGACCCTAGGTCCAACCATTCTCTAGTTATTGATCGGACATCGTTTGTGACACAGACAGACAGACAGACCTACAGACAGAAAGCACAAAATCAACAAGGCTCCCCTACCATTGACCTAGTGACCCCAAAATCAATAGGGGTCATCTACTTGTCATGGTGAACCATCCTTCCAAGTTTGAGGACCCTAGGTCCAACCATTCTCTAGTTATTGATCGGACATCGTTTGTGACACAGACAGACAGACAGACCTACAGACAGAAAGCACAAAATCAACAAGCCTTAAATATAGCATTTTTAACTAAATCAAGGGCCATTCGATCTGGCCGGTTTTCAAACTTGTCCGATCTTTCATTGACATTAAAAATCTGGTACAGTTTGGTAAAGTTCGGATGAAAAATGAAGGCCCTTTCGTCTTAGTGTGGCAAAATATAGCATTTTTAACTAAATCAAGGGCCATAACTCCATTGTTACTGGTCCGATCTGGCTGGTTTTCAAACCTGTCCGAGCTTTCATTGACATTAACAATCTGTTAAAGTTTGGTAAAGATCAGATGAAAAATGAAGGCCCTATCGTCTTAACGAGGCAAAATATAGCATTTTTAACTAAATCAAGGGCCATAACTCCACTGTTACTGGTCCGATCTGGTTGGTTATATCCGAGCTTTTATTGACACTAACAATCTGATAAAGTTTGGTAAAGATCGGATAAAAAATAAACGCCCTGGTTCTTAAGGAGGCAAAATATAGCATTTTTAACTAAATCAAGGGCCATAACTCCGCTGTTGGCCAGTAGAGCTAAAAATCAAATCTCTCAGTGGATGAGAAAAGCCAGGGTGCTGGATCCCCCTCCACACCTACCCCACCCCCACACACACACCCAAACACACACCCTGCTCTTCAGATCTTTCAACAGATTTTCTTTTTACATAAAGAAAAAAAAATCTTCCTAATAAAGGTAAAGACATCAATATATCAGTGGTTTCTTCAGTCAAAACAATCTGAATGGCTTGCATTATTTATTAGTTCTAAACTTGCAGAACAAGACCAACTAATACCAGAAGATATATATATTAAATGGAAAAGAAGCCGATATTGACAAGTATTGATAAAATACATCCTCCATTGGCAAAATCTCAAAGTTGCAGAAAAAATATGTGATATCACATAACATTGCAGCAAACAATTTCGTTGGATGATGTCAACAAAACGTACCCATGAATTTGAGATTTGATCTCCTTTATGTTTATTATTGTACTGTAATTAGATGGTGGGCATTTTTGCATAAATAAGTATCATTTCAAACAGTACGACTTTAAACAATGACTTGAAAGGGTATTTTTCTCCAAACATATTTAAATGATCAGAGGAAAACCAAATGGTTGGACCTGGTTGTCTGGGGAGAGTTATCAGGGGAGATAAATCAGTGCTATTCCTCACTGAGATAACCATGCTAAGATTTTCAATCTGGGACTGTTGGTTTGACACATACTGTCCCAGATTGAAAACCTTGGCATGGATAGCACTTATATTACTGATACTAAAGTTAGGGATTATTTATTATAGACATCAAAGAAAGATATCCCAACCTGGTGTGACAGTATAACTCTTAAAACCATGATCATACTGCCCTCAACACAGTAAAATTCTTTAAACATTTCACCCACAGATTTGTTTCTGTATAAAGAGGTATGAATTTGTTCAAGACATGCATGCTGCTTTAAAAAAGTCAGAAACTCTCTTTTTCGATAGAAAAAAAGGCTTACAATTTACACTCGGCTAGATTTGTATAGCTTCAAATACATTGTAATTATTTCCAGGAAAATACAAAATTAAATTACATTCAGAACTTTTTTTGACTAGAAATGTGTCCATGGAACACGCATGCCCCCACTAAAAACAATCTGTGGAAAACGTAAGACTTGATGCAAAAAGGGCCTTAACTCCAGTAATACGATTTTTACGGAGAACTGATATTCACATCTTGACATCATAGCTAGGTAAGCATCCTTTAACATTTCGAAACTATCGGTTGAAAACTGTCGGAAGAGATAGACATACAATTTTAACGTAAAATTTGAAGACAAGAAACGCCTGGTGGCGTTAAAGCCGGTTTTTCAAAATGTGAAAGATGAGTGCCTGTGTATTTGGTGAGTGGGAGGATGCTTTAATGTTGAAAACCTAGTTTTCATTTTCAGCGCATGATGTTTGGTACATGTCAGCAACTTACTGTCCAAATGTTATAATAATTGCACATGGCAATGATGGTCCTAAATCGATCATCTGAGTACTGGCACATTATCGAACTTCTTCGAAATCTTACGGTCATATATAATCTGTGCAAAGTTTGGTTAAGATTGTTCAAGAAATGCGGCCTCTGTTGTGTTAACAACATTGATATAAAGACACTGACAAAGTTTGGTAAAGATCAAATACAAAATTAAGGTGCTAGAGTGTAACACCTGGGGCAGGGCCGAATGTGACCCCATGGCTACTTGTAATATTTGAGAGCTGTGTGCCTTGTGGTTTCAGAGAAGAAGATTTTTTTAAGTTTTTCCTTATACAAGTCTATCTAAAACATGTGACACATGGGGCGGGGTCAAATGTGACCCCAGGGTCACCCCATTTGAATAAACTTGGCAAAGGACCATAAGCTTATAGCATATGCAAAACCTCTGGCTCTTGCAGTTCCAGAGAAGAAGATTTTTCAATTTCTTTCCTATATAAGTCTATGCAAAACTGTGACAGGGCCAAATTAGACCCCAAGGTCACCATTTGAACAAACTTAGTAGAGGACAATAAGTTGATGCTACATGTAATACATGAAAGCTCTGTATCTTGTAGTTTCAGTGAAGGAGATTTTAAAAAAAAATAAGTCGATGAAAAACATGCAAAATCTCAATATACAAACTTTGGACCCCCAGTGCACAGTCATTTTTGACCCCGGGGACTTCATTTGAAAAAACCTGATAGTCTAGGCGTAAAATAAATCATTTTAAAAGAAAAATTGTTGAAATCTGTCCAGCGGTTATTGAGATTTTTTTTTAAAGTTTCGACCATATATGGTAATGGCGGCCATTTTGGATGTTGCGATGACCTAATTTTAACAAATCTAAAAAGTATTCATCTAAGGATCATCCAAGTGAGGGTCAAAATTGGCCAAGAGGTTTCTGAGGAGAAGTCATTTGAAGCAAAAGTTAACGACGGACGGACGACGGACGACGAGTGCTCCAAATAGATCACCTTGAGCTTTCGGCAAAGCTGAGATATAAAAAAACAAGAGGTCAATGACCTTGAAGCTCTACTGATTGATTTTGATTTCTGAAAGTAGTGACTACAAACTTGATTTTTGAAAATCTATTTTTAGCCGTGGCGGCCATCTTGAATTTCCGGCCGACCTGAAATTTTGTTAGGATCAATTAGACATCAAGAGCAACATTCCTGTGAAGTTTCATGAAAATCTGTCAAGTTGTTTCAGAGGAGTAGTCGCTACAAGTTTTCATTATATAACTCTATGTAAACAAAGATGGCCACTGGCAGCCATGTTTAACGTCGAATCAAAACGATTTTCGACAAGGACCAACATCATGTCATGCTGAACATTTTAGAAAAAGTCCCATAGAGTTTTCAAGAAGTAGTCGCTACAAACTTGTTTTTTAAAAACCTATTTTTAGATTTGGCGGCCATCTTGGATTTCACATCAACATGAATTTTTGCTAGGATCAACTAGACTTCATGGGCAACATTTCTGTAAAGTTTCATGAATATCCATTCAGTAGTTTCAGAAAAGTAGTCGCTACAAATAAAAGTTTACGGACGGACAGACGGACGGACAGACAGACGGATGACGGACGCCGCACCACAGCATAAGCTCTGCTGATCTCTGATCAGTAGAGTTAAAAATTGATGCCTGTATAACAAAGTTAAAGGTTAACATAACATATATTTTGGAGAAAGTAGGTCACATTGACCTAGTTTTCTGGGTATGGTCAGTGCTTGATGAGAGGAAGGTGCTGTTAAAATTTGATGAAGATCGGACATGGTGATGCTGAGATCTAAAGCACACACAAGATATAAATAAAACAAACTTAACAGAAAGGTTAACGTAACGCATATCTTGGAGACAGTTTGTCATAGTGACCTAGTTTTCAGGGTATGGTCAGTGCTTGATGATAGGAAGGTGCTGTTAAAATTTGATGAAGATCAGACATGGTAATGCTGAGATATAACACAACAAGAGGCCTCAGAGGGTCTGTATTGCTCTAATGGCTAAATGGAATCTTTGATGGGGAACACGACAACACTATGCGCAACTAGGCTTGGTACCGGTCATTCCTGCCAAGTTTCACTGAAATCCTGTCAGGCGTTCAGGAGAACTAGACTGCAAAAAAGTTAGTGTATTAAAACCTTTAAAGGGCCATAACTCTGCCAAAAACCAATCAACCGGAACACGGCGATGATATGCACAACTAGGCTTGGTACACATCATCCCCGCCAAAATTAGTTGAAATTCGGCCAGGAGTCCAGAAAGACTAGTCTGGATAATGTTTGTGTATCAAAACCTATAAAGGGCTATAACTCTGCAAAAAAACATTCTACAGGAACATGGCAAAGATATACACTGCAATGATATGCACAACTAGGCCTGGTACTGATCATCCCTGCAATGTTTCACTGAAATCCGGCCAGGGGTTCAGGAGAACTAGTCCGGACAAAATGTGTGTATTAAAACCGTTAAAGGGACATAACTCTGCCAAAAATCTTTCAATCGAAATACGGTGATGACATGAATAATTAGGCTTGGTACTGATTATCCCTGCAAAGTTTTGTTGAAATCCCGCCAGGGGATTCAGGAAAACTAGACCAGACAAAGTTTATGTACTAAACATTTAAAGGGCTATAACTCAGCCAAAACTCATTCAACCGGAACACGGTGATGATATGCACCACTAGGACTGGTACTGATCATCCCTGCCAAGTTTCGATGAAATCCAGCCGGGGTTCAGGAAAAATAGTCCAGACAAAGTTTGTGTATTAAATTTTTAAAAGGCCATAACTCTGCCAAAAAATCATTCAACTGGAACACGGTGACGACTTGCATAACTACTAAGATTTGGTACTGATCATCCCTGCAAAGTTTCCGGCCAAATAAAACCCCTATCATCTTAATGAGGCAAAATACAGCATTTTTAACTAAATCAAAGGCCATAACCCCATTGTAACTAGTCTTATCTGGCTGGTTTTCAAACTTGTCCGAGTTTTCATTGATATTAACAATCTGATAAAGTTTGGTGACTGCCCTATCATCTTAACGAGGCAAAACATAGCACTTTTAACTAAACCAAGGGCCATCAATCCGCTGTTAAAGACCAGATCTGTCTGATTTTCGAACCAATGATGTTAACAATCTGGTAAAGTTTGGTAAAGACGGATAAACAATGATTGCCCTATCGTCCTAACGAGGCAAAACATAGCACTTTTAACTAAATCAAGGGCCATAACTCCGTTGTTACTGCATGGTCCGATCTGGCTGGTTTTCAAATTTATCAGAACTTTCATTGATATTAATATTTGTATATTTGTTATTTGTCCGAGCTTTCATTGGTAAAGTTTGGTAAAGACTGGATGAAAAATGAAGTCTCTATCCTCTCAACGAGGCAAAAGTTAACGACGGACGACGGACAGCTCAGCATCCGATAAAAACTTAAATCCCCCACCCAAACTTAAACAAAAAGTTTAACGTAATAACGCATATTTTGGAGAAAGTAGGTCATTGCGACCTAGTTTTCAGGATATGTTCAGTGCTTGATGAGAGGAAGGTGCTGTTAGATTAGATGAAGATCGGACATGGTAATGCTGAGATATAACAAAAAAGAGGTCAATGACCTTGAAGCTCTATTGATAGGTTTGGATCATAGCTAGATCAGCATTTCTGTGAAGTTTCATGAACATCTATCACGTAGTTTCAGAGGAGTAGTTGCTACAAGTTTTTACTATATAATTCTACAGACAGCCATGTTTAATGTTGAATCAAAAATAATTTTCAACAAGGACCAACATCATGTCATGCTGATCATTTAGGCAAAGTCCCATATCAATATCACTTATACTTTTCAAGAAAGAGTCGCTACAAACTTGTTTTTTAAAAATCTAATTTCATCTGTCGCGGCCATCTTGAATTTCCGGCCAACCTGAAGATCAACTAGATATCAAGAGCAACATTCCTGTGAAGTTTCATGAAAATCCGTCAAGTAGTTTCAGTGGAGTAGTCGCTACACGCTTTTACTATATAATATAATGTAAACAAAGATGTCCGCTGGTTTAATTATTAATTTTCGGCAATGACCAACATCATGTCATGCTGATCATTTTAGAAAAAGTCCCATATCAATATCCCTTAATAGTTTTCAGGAAGTAGTCGCTACAAATTTGTTGGTTTTTTAAATCTATTTTTAGGTGGCCATCTTGATATCCAGCCGGCCTGAATCAATTAGACATCAAGAGCAACATTCCTTCGTCAACAAAATCCGTCAAGTAGTTTCAAAGGAGTAGTCGCTACAAGTATTTACTATATAACTCTATGTAAACAAAGATGGCCGCGGCAGCCATGTCTAAAATCAAATCAAACTTTTTTCGACAAGGGCCAACATCATGCCATGCTGATCATTTTAGAAAAAGTCCCGTATCAATATCACTTATAGTTTTCAAGAAGTAGTCGCTACAAACTTGTTTTTTAAAAAAATCTATTTTTAGCTTTGGCGGCCATCCTAGATTTCACATCAACGTGAATTTTTGATAGGATCACCTGGACATCATGGGCAACCATCACTGGCAACCTTCCTGAAAATCCATCCAGTAGTTTCAGAGGAGTAGTTGCCGCAAAAAATGTTTACGGACAGACGACGGACAGACGACAGACATCGCACCACGGCATAAGCTCTGCCGATCTTTAATCTTTGATTAAAAACTTAATTCCCCCTCCCCAAACTTAAAAAGGTTAACGCCCGCCGCCTGCCCGGTGTACGCCAGTCTAGCTATAAGCCCATTTTTTTTCAAAAACTATGCTAAAAAAAGGAGATAGATACACAAACCTTTCGGGCCAGACTGACGAACAGGCAAGGCTAACGCAATCTTCCCCATCACCATTCTGGAGCATAAACAAGAGACCCAAGAGGGCCTGTGGACGCTCTACTGGCCAACATGGCTCTTATAACATCAATGAAGAGAGAGACTCCATTTACGTTTTTTTGAAAGTTTTGGGCAAAATACAGCTTATCAACTAAATCAAGGGCCATAACTAAAGAATCTGGTAAAGTTTGGTAAAGATCAGATGAAAAATGAAGGCCCTACCGTATTAACAAGGCAAAATATAGCATTTTTAACTAAACCAAGCATCATAACTCCTGTGTTACTGGTCCGACTGGTCCAACATAGAGCTAAAAAAAAGAATTCAAAAAAATTAAAAAAAATAAATAAAATTATAATACAAAAAAAAGAAAGTCATAAAATCTGGAAAAGTTTGGCAAAGATCAGATGCAAAATGAAAGCCCTATCATAAGACGAGGCAAATTATAGCATTTTTAACAAAATCAAGGGCCATAACTCCGCTGTTACTGGTCCGATCCGTCTGGTTTTCGAACTTGACCGCGCTTTCATTGACATTAACAATCTGATAAAGTTTGGTAAAGATGAACAATGAAGCCCCTATCGTCTTAACGAGGCAAAATATAGCATTTTTAACAAAATCAAGGGCAATAACTCCTCTTTGTTAATGGTCCGATCTAGCTGATTTTCGAACTTGTCTGAGCTTTCATTGATATTAACAATCTGTGCAAGTTTGGTAAAGATCAAATAATAAATAAAGGTGCTAGATTGTTCACAAGGCTTCATATGGCATTTTTCAGCAAAACAAGGGCCATAACTCCATTGAAATTATTTCGATCTTGCCAGTTTTCGAACTTGTTCGAGCTTTCATTGATATAAAAACACTGGAAAAGTTAAGTAAAGATCCGATTAATATTGAAGGCCCTAGAGCGTTCACAAGGCAGAAAAATAGCATTTTTCAGAAAAAACAAGGGCCATAACTCCGGTGTTACTAATCCGATTTAGCTGGTTTACGAACTTGTTTGAGCTTTCATTGATATTAACAATCTGTGCAATTTTGGTAAAGATCAAATAATAAATGAAGGTGCTAGTGTTCACAAGGCAGAAAATGGCATTTTCCAGAAAAAACAAGAGCCATAACTCTGGTGTTACTGACCCAATTCAGCTGATTTTCGAACTTTCCAAGCTATAATTAGTATTAACAATCTGTGCAAGTTTGGTAACGATCAAATAATAAATGAAGGTGCTAGAGCGTTCACAAGGCAGAAAATAGCAATTTTCAGAAAAAAGAAGGGCCATAACTCCGGTGTTATTGATCCGATTTGGCTGGTTTTCGAACTTGTCCGAGCTTTCATTGATATTAACAATCTGTGCAAGTGTGGTAAAGATCAAATAATAAATGAAGGTGCTAGAGTGTTCACAAGGCTTAATATGGCATTTTTTAGCAAAACAAGGGCCATAACTCCAGTGAAATTATTCCGGTCTGGCTGGTTTTCGAACTTGTCCGAGCTTTCATTGATATTAACAACCTGTTAAAGTTTGGTAAAGATCGGATGAAAAATGAAGGCCCTAGAGTGGTAACAAGACAAAATTAACGACGAACGACGGACGGACGGACGACGGACAGACGGACGACGGACAACTCGCCATCCCATAAGCTCTGGCCAGCAGAGCTAAAAACTATCAAGATTGCGTGTGTCCTTTTAAAATAACTGAACTCTGTATTTAATATATCACACAATCATTAAGACTGGTTGGATTGTTTTATTAAAAAATATCAATTTGCAAATTGATTTGAAAGCGGTTGCCATGCCAACAGTATTCATCACCTGTTAATCACCTGTTATATTAGAACTTGACAAATTAGATGATACAAATGTAACAGCCAGCTTTCCATCTTGTTTGGCTGGCATACACTGAAACATGGCTTGGCCTAACTGGCCTGTCCTGGCCTGTCCTGCCTGTCCTGGCCTGTCCTGGCTTGGCCTGGCCTGACCTAAGATTAGCTGGTTCCTTTGGACTAGTTTATGTCAGGCCACAGGGTCATTGCTTCAACACTGGGGTTAATGTTAGAGTATCTAAGTTCATTTATGTTGTTTCTAGATGGTCAGTGGCTCACATTAAGGTTAGCACTCACATTAAGGTTAGCACATGTCTCATGGGACAATGCAGCTGTACTGAGTGTTAGGGATTGTACACCTTGTGAGGGTCATTCAAAAATATTTAAATTGATAGTTATCAAGTTGAAACAACACAATTTTGTCTTAAGATGATAAAATGCAACCATTTCATGATAAAATGATAACTTATTTTTATTAATGTGAAATAGCAAAAATCACATGTATTAATGGAAACAATTGAATTGAATTGGGTTTTAAGGTGCACCAACACATGAAAAGGTTATATAGCGCCTAAAAGGCATGAACATGCCAGGCTCATCTTCCATGTACATCGAGATAAAATATGAAAAATGGGCCTAGAACCTTCTCACCCTGAACTGCAGAGTTGCTGCAAATTCTATCGTAGAAACTCCATTTATGCTGGAGCCACGTTTATTGTTTTTCTGCCACTGCTCTTTTGATGTGAGCGAGATGGCACCTGAAACAATGCAGGGATCATGATGTAGACCTTTAATGAACTTGAACCAAAAAATGATAAAATGAACATGAATTTGGGGGGATTCTACCCCTCCGCCTACCCCTCCAAAGGGATCTGCAGTGGCCCTATTCTTTGCCCCGTGACCAAACGGGGGCCCCCGGGAACCACACGGGGCTTTAATGGAAACAAATATAATTTCTAAACAAGTAACTCAATATCACTATTATGTTTCTTGGTTCTACATATTTCTCATGATTAGTACCATTTACATCTCATAATCAATTCTACTTCAATGCAAACCAATTATAGTTATTTAAAATTCAAACATGTTTTGTGAATGCCCCTCATTGCAAAGAACCTGACGAAGGACATGATCTGGAACAATAACAATTAAGGTGAACAATTTTAAGATCAGGCCAGGAAAGGCCAATGAGGCCAGGCTAGTTAGGCCAAGCCATATTTCAGTGTATGCCTGTTTGGCTCACTTTTAATAGTAGAAGAAATCTCTTTAACTCTGACTTATGGACACTTAAGTACAAGTAGGGTTGGACAGCCATGGTGTGAGTGATGTGACCATTACATTGTCAGTGCATCAGAAGTTCAAATGAAACAACAATAAAACAGTAAGAGCATGCAGTGCAGAGCTTTTGGATAGGAGGAAAACAATATATTAGTCACAGTAGAATTCTACTGTTTTAGGATAACAACTGATGCTTTGTAGATTGTATTTTATGTCATAATTAATGACTTTCCGATTAATTGACTAAATGGTCAATGATTTCTCGGCCTTTGTTACCGATCAACTGAATGATAAATGATCTCCATCGCCCAACCCCACTCCTGCACCACCACACAACCCCACTCCACCCAACCACACAACCCCACTCCACCAAACCACACAACCCATCCCACCACCACCACACAACACCACTCCACCCCACCACACAACCCCACTCCAACACCACCACACAACCCCACTCCACCCCACCACACAACCCTACTCTACCACCACCACACAACCCCACTCCACTACCACCACCACACAACTCCACTCCAACACCACCACACAACCCCACTCCACCACCACCACACGACCCCACCACACAACCCCACCCCACGCCACCACCAAAATAATGACAAGAAGGTAAAATTCCAGTCTTAACTTGTCACAAAGAAATACAAACTGCAAAAATGTTTCCATCATATAAAATTTACAAGTAATGAGCCAGTAAGCATAGATAAAAGCAAACTGAAATTATCACTAGCAAATGAGCACAGTCTGCAAAGATAATGGACTTAAAAAAACAATTAATAATTGATCAGGTTTAAATTGGTTTTCTAAAACCAATGATCGATCATGACAAATACGCCTTTTCCGACACTTGTCAGAATCCGTCCCAAGCAGAAGTACCAGACTATTAGGATTTTTTAATCTTCTTTGTCATAAATTTCCAGTTGTTTAAAGGGACACATGGCAATCTTGAAGTGTTTGAAATGGGTGTCCCAATTTATATATCCAGTATCATTTTTACTTTTACCCTGGTTACATTTAAATAAATCAAATTTTAAGTATTAACTATTTCGTCTTATTATACTATAATTTTTATTCTAATACACCCGCACTATATAGCTAGTTTAAAATATCTCGTTATATTGAACGATATATCACTGTAATTTTTGCAACGTTAGGAGAATAAGCATTGCGCATTGCGCATTACGCATTGTAACGTATGCAACGTTAGGAGAGTAAGCAAAGCAATGCGAAAGATTTCAGATGTGTGCGTTATTTTCACATTTTAGGGGTATTAGAATAGAAATAGAACATCGTTTACGGTGAATTATCTATAATATATCACGGTTTGTCGTTCAATTGTAAACAATAATTTCACTCGCCCTTCGGGCTCGTGAAATTATTGTTTACAATTGAACTCCAAACCGTGATATATTAAACGATAATTCACAGTAAACGATGTTCTATTTCTTAAATATATTACTGGTGCAATAATTTATAATATTAAAAAATAATAATATGCAAAAACGTATTGCTTAATATTATTCTAATAATTAATATTAATGATTGAAAAAATGCAAGTTATACAGAAAAACCAGTGGGACGCCTCGAGTTTTTAAAGAAATAAAGATTGCCGTGTGTCCCTTTAAGGAAGCTTCTGATATTGCATTTATGTGATTAGAAGTTAAAGGGACACATGACAATCTGGAAGTGTTTATCAGGCACTGAAATTAGCGTCTCGATTTATTTATCCAGTATCATTTTGACTTTAAACCTCCTTGCATATAATTAAATCAAATTTAGAATTTTCTGTTTTTAGTCATATTCTACCGTTAGTTTAATACATTATTGGTGCAATATTATCAACAGTTAGTAATATGCAAAAGCACTTTGCTTTATACTATTCTTGTAATTAATATTAATGATTGAACAAATGCAAGTTATGTAGAAAAACTAAGGGGACGCCATGAGTTTTAAAACAAGAGGTCAATGACCTTGAAGCTCTACTGATAGATTTTGATAGCTAGGTCAGCATTCCTCTGAAGTTTCATAAAAACTGTCAAGTAGTTTCAGAGGAGTAGTCGCTACAAGTTGAAGTTTTTACTATATAACTCTAGGTAAACAAAGATGGCCACTGGCAGCCATGTTTAATGTTGAATCAAAATAATTTTCGACAAGGATCAACATCTTGTCATGCTGATCATTTCAGAAAAAGTCCCATATCAATATCACTTACAGTTTTCAAGAAGTAGTCGCTACAAACTTTTTTTTAAAAATCTGTTTTTAGCCATGGCGGCCATCTTGAATTTCCGGCCGACCTAAAAAATTCTGGGATCAATTAGACATCAAGAGCAACATTCCTGTGAAGTTTCATAAAAATTTGTCAAGTAGTTTCAGAGGAGTAGTCGCTACAAGTTTTTACTATATAAATCTATGTAAACAAAGAAGGCCGCTTCGACAAGGATCAACATCATGTCATGCTGATCATTTTAGAAAATGTCCCATATCAATATCACTTACAGTTTTCAAGAAGTAGTCGCTACAAATTTATTTATTTTAAATCTATTTTTAGCCGTGGTGGCCATTTTGAATTTCCGGCCAGTCGGAAATTTTTCTAGGATCAACTAGACATCAAGAGCAACATTCCTGTGAAGTTTTATGAACATCCGTCAAGTAGTTTCAGAGGAGTAGTCGCTACAAGTTTTTACTATATAATTAACTCTTTGTAAACAAATATGGCCACTGGCAGCCACGTTTAAAGTCGAATCAAAATAATGTTCGATTCAGATCAACATCATGTCATGCTGATCATTTTAGAAAAAGTCCCATATCAATATCACATAGTTTTCAAGAAGTAGTCGCTACAAACTTATTTTTTTAAAAATCTATTTTAAGCTGTGGCGGCCATCTTGAATTTCTGGCCGATCTGAAATTTTGCTAGGATCAATTGCACATCAAGAGCAATATTCCTATAAAGTTTCATGAAAATCCGCCAAGTAGTTTCAGAGGAGTAGTCGCTACAATTTTTACTATATAACTCTATGTTAACAAAGATGGCCGCTGGCAGCCATGTTTAACGTCGAATCAAAACGATTTTTGACAAGGACCAACACCATGTAATGCTGACCATTTTAGAAAAAGTCCCATATCAATATCACTTAGAGTTTTCAAGAAGTAGTCGCTACAAACTTGTATTTTAAAAATCTATTTTTATCTTTGGCGGCCATCTTGGATTTCATACCAACATGAATTTTTGCTAGGATCAACTAGACTTCATGGGCAACATTTCTGTAAAGTTTCATGAATATCCATCCTGTTGTTTCAGAGGAGTAGTCGCTACAAATAAAACTTTACGGACAGACGGACGACGGACATCCGCACCACGGCATAAGCTCTGCTGATCTCTGATCAGTCGAGCTAAAAAAATCAAGATTGCCGTGTGTCCCTTTAATATACTACACACAAAAGGCACACCTAGTGCTGTAATGGCCCTCGCTCGGGCCATGCACAAGGTGTGCCCTTATCAAAAAAAGGCATACCTCAGTCGTATATTTGCCCTTTTATTATGTACCTTACTATAAATGGAGAACAATATGAGAAGCATGTTTATGACATTTGTTCAAAACAGTACAACTTAAGCATATACTGTCAGTTGCCTAAGTTGCAAACAATTATTTTACAAATAAATAAAGTATGTTAAATTAATCAAATCTACTTTAAATCAGTTTTCCACATCTTTCACTATAATGAAATATTTCAACATTTGAACATTTACTCAAAAACAATAGTTACTGGCAGTGAAAATTGCAGTTGAGATTTCAACGTACTCTCCGCAGCAATAATATTTCACTACAACATCTGAGGGCTGGCGTGGCGCAGTCGTTAGCGCGGCGGATTTGTAACCAGAGGCCCCGGGTTCAATCCTCCATGGTGCCACTGAGTTTCGTCGGTGTGTTCTTGGGCAAGACACTTTCCCTTAGCCTCGTCCGTCGGAGCGGGACGTAAACCGGGCGGTCCTGTGTATCGATCAATACTCCGAGCACATTAAAGAACCATAGGAATCTATTCGATAATAAGAGTAGGGCAAGGTTCCCGGATTCCTATGTATCCTTCCCCTCTCTGGGGCAGCTCTAAATAACCTATACTGTGTTGATGAGCCGTTAAACAACATTCAAATCAAATCACTACAACATCTTTGTGTTGCTTGATGATGATGTCTTCACATGCGGACAGTCTGTTGCTTACTGTGCCCATAATCCATAATGGCACGTACAGTGTGCCGATTATTGACTCTGAAGAAGGACTGACAAACACCGTTTTTCTACTAAAATATGTCACTGTTTATAGTAATAGGTAGGTATGTAATAATGTTTCCATTGTGTAATAATGTGTCCATTATGAATTATTTTTAATTTTAACTCGCCAAATGGCTCGTTAAAATTAAAATACTTCATAACTTGTTTCATAAATCTTATATGAAATGGGAACTCGTTTAAGATCCTCTATTTATTATCAGTCTAAGTGTTGCTAAAAGCTGCTCGACAATGCAGAAATGATCCCTATTACACTCAATGACAATCTTGTCATTTTTGCTCATTATCGTCTTCACAACATATAAGCTACTGAACATCAGACTGAAGATGACAATGGACAATGTACCATCCTATTATTAAGCTCGCTTGGCCTTTGGCATGATGTAATCCCAGATTCCTATGAATCCCCACGTTGTTTCCAGAACGGCTCACAATCAACTTGTGTTTTCAAAAAAATATTGACGCCTTTGTTAAATACAATCTTCTTGTAAGGCCAGTTTTGTTTTATTTATTGGTTAACGGGAAATTTTTCAAAAATTTGCAGTAGGAAAGACGAAATAAAAATAAAATTAAGACCAGCATTTACATTGAGTAAATAAAAGTTACTTTTTTGAGACATTTTTTTAATTTTATATTTTGGAAAACAACAACAGAAGAACTCTTGATGTGACATATGAAACTGATTATTTTTCATCTGTTTTTAATAATAGAAACTATAGTAAAATATAGTTAAACCTCTGGGACCGCTGTCTTCCTTAGCTAGTTTTTGGATGCAAAACCCCTGCTATCCACAGCACTACCGGGACAGTCGGAAGTTCAAAGCCTCGTTCTTTACACCTGCTACATCCTGGGTTGTTGGGGGTAGGGGTTACAAATGACTTCCAGTTTTGTTTTTTTGTAAATATTTCAGGCATATGGATGCAGACTGTGGATATGGTGGTCTGTCACAGGTCAAATGGTCAGTGAATTCAAACAGTCATTTTTTTCAAAATGAATAATTATATCAAAACTGTGTGAGCAAAGTCTAAAGTTTAGAAACGTTAGGTTTACTTATCTTCTGATTTGCTTTAATGGTACGAAGATATATGGGTACGAAACTTCCCTGAACAAATTCTTCACTATAATTACACACAAAGTCGGACTGGTAATAACAATAAAATCGGGATTTTAATTTTTATTTTTGGTTTTGACTTTGGCAAAAATATGGCTGTCTCTCCCATAAATCAACAAATAAAAAACAAATAAAACAAGAATGACCTTGAAGCTCTACTGGCAGGTACTGAAAGCTAGATCAGCATTCCTGTGAAGTTTCATGAAAATCTGTCAAGTAGTTTCAGAGTAGTCGTTACAAGTTTTTATATATAACTCTATGTAAACAAAGATGGCCGCTGGCAGCCGTGTTTAACATCGATTCAAAATGATTTTCAACAAGGACCAACATCTTGTAATGGTGATCATTTTAGAAAAAGTCCCATATCAATATCACTTACCATTTTCAAGAAGTAGTCGCTACAAACTTGTTTTTAAAAATCTATTTTTAGCTTTGGTGGCCATCTTGGATTTCACATCAACATGAATTTTGCTAGGATCAACTAGACTTCATGGGCAACATTTCTGTAAAGTTTCATGAAAATCCATCCAGTAGTTTCAGAGGAGTATTCGCTGACGGACTGACGGACGGACGACAGCATAAGCTCTGCTGGCCTAAATAAGTACTTAAAGCAGTTTCAAAGTGTTTTTTTGCCTTGAAAATTTGGTAATTTCAGATGGGATCAATTAAGATACTCTGATGTTTGTATAAGAGTTCTGATAAAATCAATCGGAATATTGAAGCGTGTTGACAGTCCAACTAAAAAATCCAAGCTCCTAGGTGTTATGGATTGTCTTATATCACTGTCAAGCAACTACAGACCACAAACCGCAAGTTTTCATCACAGAAATATAATTCCTCACAAAATGTTGAATCATAGAAATCAATAAATAATTAAGAAATATGACGTTTTCTCTTCTCTATTTTTATTGAACAGACCGTGATAAAGATCTGAGACAGTTTATTCTGCTGGCTGCTGACTCTTGCTCAGCGTATTAACTAAATAAAGACATCATTCTTTGTAATCATATTCCAGGGAGATTACTGCACATTTATTAGTTTCATCTGATGAGTCTGATATCAGATTTTATGTCAACTTCAGCTCACCCAATAACAGCTTAGACAATAATATCTTTTAATGACTATCTCTCTTCTGGCTGTACTTTATGTATTTTTCTAGATAGCAGACACTGGCAAGAATGCACTGACTTCAGCCTGACCTCCATGCACCAGGATTGTTTGACAAGTGTGCTAGATGGTTGTCTTTGTGGCCAGGTGTACTGGAAGGTTGTCTTGGTGGCTATTTATACTAGAAGTTGTCTTGGCGGCCAGGTGTATTGGAAGGTTGTCTTGGTGGCTATGTGTACTGGAAGGTTGTCTTGGTGGCTAGGTGTACTGGAAGGTTGTCTTGGTGGCTATTTATACTAGAAGTTGTCTTGGCGGCCAGGTGTATTGGAAGGTTGTCTTGGTGGCTATGTGTACTGGAAGGTTGTCTTGGTGGCTAGGTGTACTGGAAGGTTGTCTTGGTGGCTATTTATACTAGAAGTTGTCTTGATGGCCAGGTGTAGAGAAGATTGTCTTGTTGGCCAGGTATACTAGAAGGTTGTCTTAGTGGCCAGGTGTGCTAGAAGGTTGTCTTGTTGGCCAGTTGTACTAGAAGGTTGTCTTGGTGGCATTTTTAACTAAATCAAGAGCCATAACTCTGCTGTTACTGGTCTGATCTGGCTGATTTTCAAACTTGTCCGAGCTTTCATTGATATTAACAACCTGTTAAAGTTTGGTAAAGATCAGATGAAAAATGAAGGCCCTATCGTCTTAACGAGACAAAAGTTACCACGGATGACGGACGGACGAACGGACGACGGACAACTCGCCATCCCATAAGCTCTGCTAGCCCTTGGCCAGTAGAGCTAAAAATTGCTGTGAAAAAAACAACATGATAATACTGAATGCAAATGGTGGACATTTTGTGTATAATTTGCGAATGTGGGTCACGGTAAAACGCGTGTATAACATAATATTCAATCGAGTTTGAATTTATTTCTTCACAACAAGTCAATTAAAGCATTTATCTTCAGATTTTTGTACGTTTTTCACTTCGCAGGCTTGATTCTGATGAGAAAAGGGATCTTCAAATCGACAAAAAGACAGTCATATGCGTTGAAAACTGAAAACGGAAACGATCATTGCCAAGCGACAGGGACTGGTATAATAATTCATCTGCTTCGTCATCGTCGCTATTTGGCGTGTCAAAATTACGGTCGGTCGTTGTTTTTTTAGGCCTAATGGTTATCGGTGATATCATCTAGCAAATTTTTGTCTGATGCTAATATGGTAGGAAGAAAAAAGTTTGATTTTGCAGAATGATTTTGGAAAAATAATGTAATAATGTCATAGTAATGGTCAGTTAGTAGATTTCCAATTTGGCGAGTTGAAATATTATGCACTGGTCAAAGTTTGCAAGTGCCTAAAATAGTTAATTTCTACCCCTGTCATGCATCCTAGGGATGGATATATACACTTACAACATAGTCATACTGCTAGGGTTTACTTAAAATCAGTATATTAAACCTATCTTTATGTTCTATATCCACCCCTTGGATTAGCAGATTAATAATTTATCATCTTTGTAATCAAGTGTCACAAGCCATTGGACCCTATAGCAATTATATTTAAATACCTATAATATATTCCGCTACTAAATGAAAGCAAAATTGATCATTTATGCAATATTTAAAAAAGGACCCCTAAAATCTGAAGCAGGACACCCAAAAATTGTATATGAGGGTCCTCTTACGGAAAAACATAATGGAAACCCTGGAACAAAACTGATCATCCCTTCAAAGTTTGTTGAAATCTGGCCAGCGATTAAGGAGAACTAGTCCGGACAAAGTTTGTGTATTAAACCTTTAAAGGGCCATAACTCAGCCAAAAATCACTCAACCGGAACACGGCGATGAAACTGGCTTGGTACTGATCATCCCTGCAAAGTTTCGTTGAAATCTGGCCAGGGGTTCAGGAGAACTAGTCTGGACAAAGATTGTGACATACAGACAACAGACGACATACAGACAGACAGCACAAAACCAATATGTCTCCCATCCACAAAGTGGGGGAGACATAATCATAAGGAATGCTCCTTTGAAGTTTTTAGAAATCCACCGGCTTAAAAGGGCGCTCCTGTAACATTAAAAAGCTAAAAAACAGCATTATACAAAAGATCGAAAAGTTGTTGAATTTTGATTTTTGGGGGGATTTTTGGATACAAGACAGAATGTATTGAATTTTGATATTTATTTTTTTTTAAAGTGTGTGTGTGTTGGGGAGTGGGGTGGAGCTAAGCTATTAAGAGGATGTGCTACTATTTGGGGAAATATTATGGTAGATATAATTATCTATGGCCAAGCAATCAAATAGCTCACATAACCGTTGATCAGAACATTGAAAATGCCAATGTTTAAGTCTAAGGTAAGCATTTTGCTACGAGCCAATATCTCAAACAGTTTTCCTTTCTTGCGGCGTAAAAACCGAGTTCAATTCAAACAATTTTCACATAACTGTTGTATGAGAACTAGAAAATTGTTGTTTAACAGCTCTTCAACACATAGGTTATAATTTCGAGCCATTGGAGAGAGGGGAAGGATATATAGAAATCTGGGAATCCTACCCTAAATTAATTTTACTGTCTAATAAATTCTTACGGTTCTCCAGAAGAATTAAAAGGAGGAAAAGAGAAATCACAAGAAAACTAGAATTATCGACTGCCATTGCTTTCAGTCAGCAAGTGAATGCCAGTAACATTTCCGCAGCCTTTCCTAATGTCTAGAACTATGCATTCCGCAATCAAATCAAAAGGGTATAATATCACAGCATCTCAGACCAAAACAAGAGGTCAATGACCTTGAAGCTCTACTGATTATTTTTAGCCGTGGCGGCCATCTTGAATTTCCGGCCGACCTGAAATTTTGCTAGGATCAACTAGACATCAAGAGCAACATTCCTGTGAAGTTTCATGAAAATCCATCAAGTAGTTTCAGAGGATTAGTCGCTACAAGTTTTCATTATATAACTCTATGTAAACAAAGATGGCCACTGGCAGCCATGTTTAACGTCGAATCAAAATAATTTTCGACAAGGATCAACATCATGTCATACTGATCATTTTAGGAAAAGATGCATATCAATATCAATTATAGTTTTCAAGAAGTAGGCGCTACAAACTTGTATTTTTAAAAATTATTTTTAGACGTGGCAGCCATCTTGAATTTCCGGCCGACCTGAAATTTTGCTAGGATCAACTAGACATCAAGAGCAACATTCCTGTGAAGATTCATGAAAATCCGCCAAGTAGTTTCAGAGGAGTAGTCGCTACAAATATTTACTATACAAACTCTATGTAAACAAAGATGGCCTGGCGCCCATGTTTGATGTCGAATCAAAATAATTTTTGACAAGGATCAACATCATGTCATGCTGATCATTTTAGAAAAAGTCCCATATCAATATCACTTACAGTTTTCAAGAAGTGGTCACTACAAATTTATTTATTTTAAATCTATTTTTAGTAGTGGCGGCCATCTTGAATTTCACATCAACATGAATTTTGGCTAGGATCAACTAGACTTCATGGTCAACATTTCTGTAAAGTACTATGAATATCCATCCAGAAGTTTCAGAGGAGTAGTCGCTACAAATAAAAGTTTACGGACAGACAGACAGACGGAAGACGGACGCCGCACCACGGCATAAGCTCTGCTTATCTCTGATCAGTCGAGCTAAAAAACAACAGCAAATCCAGCTTTGTCTTAAAAGTTTAAAAAAAAAGATGGAATTACAACGCTGAACAAGAGGCTGCATAACGGGGCATTATACGACCGTTTCCTAAAGTTTTTATGTTAAAAGCATTTCCTAGGTCAATGTAACCCTTACCTTTGACCTTCTAACAAAAATGTAATTGATAGGGGATGTTGTTTAACCAATAGCTCTATTTGTATAAAGTTTCAAGACTGTAGATCATAAAAGCTGGGAAGGAATTTGTCAAGATCAGGTCACAGTGACCATGACATCTGACCTACTAAGCTTAAATTTAACAGAGGTTGTTCTTTTAACATGGGTACTATTTCTGTAAAGTTTCAAAATTGTAGGTCTAATAGTTACAAGTTACAGTGAGGAAAATGTCTTATGATTCAGTCATTGTCAGTTCAGTGTGGCCTTCATGACCTACTGAACTCAAAAGTAACAGGCTTCCTCCTCTGACCACGGACAACGCACCTATGAAGTTTAATAAGTGTGGGTAACATATTTGAGGGATTGTCATTTGTATGTCAATATGAAGACATGTTGACTTTGACTGTTGACCTACTAAGTCCAAAAGTGATAGGGTTCCTCTTCTCAACAAAGGCAATGTATCTACAAAGTTTCATGAGTGTAGGTATTATACTCCTAGAGTTATCACTTGGAATATGTACTATTGACCTTGACCTTTGACAGGGTTGCTCCTCTGACCAAACACAATGTATCTATGAAGTTTCATGAGTGTGAGTGTTGTGGTTTCACTGATATTTCGCAGAATATGTATTTCCATATAAGGTCATGGTCACTTGACATTTGGCCTACTGACCCCAAATACAATAAGGTTCTTCTCTTGCCAACTTCAATGCACATACGAAGTTTCATCAATGTGGGTGTTATGGTTTTGATGTTATCACGTAGAGTGGTCATAGTGACCTTGACCATTGACCTGCTAACCCCAATGAAATACAATATTTTACCAAGGGCAATGTACCTATGAAGTTTCATGAGTGTAGGTCTTATGGTTTTGAAGTTATCCTACAAAATGCCTATTTCTATATGTCACGGTGACCTTGACCTTAGACCAAATGACCCAAAATCAACAGGGTTCCTCCACTCACAAAAGTCAATATACCTATGAAATTTCTTGAGTGTGGGTGTTATAGTTTCAAAGTTATCATGAGGAATGCCTAATACCATATAAGGTGATGGCCACCTTGACCTTTGTCCCACTGAACCATAATCAATAAGGTTCCTCCTCTCACCAAAGGCAATGTACCTATGAAGTTTGATAAGTGTGGGTATTATGGTTTCGAAGTTATCAAATGAAATGTCTATTTGTATATAAGGTCATGGTGTCCTTGACCTTCGACCTACTGGCCCCCAAAACAATAGGGATCCTCCTCTCACCTAGGACAATGTACCTTTGAAGTTTCATGACTGTAGGTGTAATGATTTAGGAGTTATCGTCCGGAAATTGTTTACGGACGGACGTCGGGCGGACGGACATCCTAATATATTTTGGGTTTAGGTGGCTACACCATTGTTCTCCCTATTGTCTAAGTAGCCACATAAACCCAAAAATAGCCACATAAACCTACGGAATGAATAGAATTTAGCCCCATAACCCCAATCTGTTAGCTCGGAAGGACTGACGGACGGACATCTCGGCAAACCATAAGCTCCGGCCAGTAGAGCTAAAAACTGTCATAAAAACCATTAAATCAAAGATTATAATATAATATGATGACAATTACCCTATTTATAAATCAATGTGGTGGTATTCAACCAGGTTGAATTGAATAAAGTTATAACACAATTGCCTGTATTTAATATATTTTAAGTGGCCATCCTGTATCATAAAGAATTGTTTCTGTGAAGTTAAGAAACTCTGCAAACAAAACCTGGAGTACGGTAATCCAAAAAAAGCTATGCTGATGAAAACTAAAAAAAAAAAATAACAACACGCACATTAACAATATTTAACACTTGTCCTTTTTCATTCATAAAGTAATTTATCACAGTCTTATTTTGCACACCCTACAACAATTTAACCCAATTTCCCCATTTTCCTGGTTTCCTGACTCTCTGGAGGCTGAAATGATTAGTTAAAATCTTCCATAATCTCATTTGCAATACCATTAGATAGCCGCCAAAGGTTAGATTAGAATCAATATCAATATTGATGTATGGTGATAATGGCTTTCAATGTGCCAAAACAGCATGAAAAACAATATTCTATATCTGGATAATACTGATATGGACAAAAATCACCACCAATTTCAACTCTTACATGAGTGCTCATTCATTATTGAATTTATTAAACGAGTTGGCAAGATGATATAATGTGAGGCTCTTTTATTGCATTTTGCATGTCGCTTTAACACGCCAAACCGACATAAACCTTGGAAATTGCATGTCATTATCGATTTTTTTTGACAGAGCATACTAGGCCCATTTGCATACTTATATAACTAGTGGTATATCGAAAATATAGAATGGTGTTATTCCACTCCCACACCGTAGGTTATGTGATAAATGTATATCAACACAAATGAGATAATTAAAACATTATTTAATTACATCGATAATGAAAAAAGCTACACACAGTTTAAACAACTCACACTTGTTAATGCGGATAACAGTGTTATCGCAGTCTTGATGCAAATGCGGGAAAAACGCACATGGCAAAACTGGCGACATCCGTACCATCTCACTTACAACCACGAAAAGTGAAATCGAACCCAGTTTGTATTAGTGAGAAGAGAGTGCGCAACTAACTGCACCCAAAAACCCAAAACAATATATGAACAAAATACATGTAATAAAGTCCTGATGTGCCTGAAAGTATAAAACACAATTAAAAATGTGATTTCAATCTTGGAAGTACCCAGAAGTATGTGTTACTACTATTTTTGCCATGTGCCGAGGCAATATAATTCCATGATTTGTGGTATAAAATAAATTATACCACAATAGCCTAAATACACACTATGCATCGTGTAATACCCGAGGATATACACAACGTATGTTAGTTATTGTGGTATAAATACAATAGAGCATGAGTCTTGCACGTGTACGGACGACAATGCACTCGCTAACGCTCGTGCATTATCTCCCCGTACACGTGCAAAACTCATGCTCTATCCTATACATAGTCACCCCCTGCCCCTATTTTGAAATAAATTATGGATGATAATTTAGCAATTAATTTATTATGGCCTTAGCCGCAGACACAACATAGATAACTATTATAATGTTTATATACCTGACAGGTCATTAAATGCAACTACTGAACAAAACAGGCAAGAGATCACAAAATATCCATTATCTTGCAGAGACTTAACTTAATAAATTAGGCAGCTGGTCACAGGGTTAGTTATCTAGATTTCCTGAAGAAAACCTAGTCTATTTTTGGCTTACATTTATAAAAGAACTGCAAGAAGCAGCTTCAAGGCATATCACATGTGACCTTATGCCTCCTGGGGGAGTATATCTATTGTGTGACTACTGATTGGTGGTGAAACGGTGGTGAAACGGCCACTGGTGTGACAAATATGTTATAAAAGTGTAACATGGGCTGAATGAGGTTATGATAGGGTGTGATGAAAGTCTGTGAGTGGCTAAGGAGAGCATCAGTGAGAAAATTAATGGGAAGAGCTGGGAAAGAGGTTTGGGGATGAGGAGAGAACTTAATTAGACTGTGAGAGATGAGGGAGACAAGAAATTGATGAAATGATTGGGCAATATGTTGGGTGGGAAGTTAGGGAGTAAAGGGAAAGAAGCTGTGAGATGTGAGAGAAAGAGCGAACAAGTAGATGGAACAAGATTTAAAATAAAGGAAGAGGACAGTGGAGTCGGGGAATAAAACTTGATCATTAAAACTTGCCATGTATTTAATTGGCAGTGTCAAGTTGACTTGTTTGTCAATGTGACATGGTTGATACAATTAAAATGTTTGTTACACTTGTCATGCATTGTTGTGTCAAGCAGGAATGTGTGTTTAAACTAAATGTGGATTGTTCTCGGGTCAACGAAGCGACATTCACCTCAGGTCATAAAAATGTCAACTTTATACATGTTGTTGTTTCTGTACCTCTGGAAACAGAATGCATCAAAAGAGGCCATGAACATTTTCTTGTTGATGATAACATGTTAAGAATGTATGCAATCATGCCAATTAATTGATTGACTGATCGATAATTGACTGGATGAATGATTGATTGAACATGTATTTGGTATTATGCCTAAAAAGAATGTATATACAAATACTTCTATTATATAATTATACATTTTTATAATTATAATATAGTACATAATTATATATCTAGTGTATTGTAATCTATAATATATATATATACAAATATATGTATTATATGAAATAACATGGCCTCTGGGAGTGTAATTAAAAGCCTCTAGTGTATTACAGATGCAAATGAGAACCGAATCACTGTGTTTTTTTACACTAAAACATTTAGTCCCAATTGTTTGCAATTGTTTGCATGATAAGTTCAAACACCTTAGATATTTATCATTATCTGAAATCTTACTTCATAAAATGCATGTTAGTAACGTTAAATTTTGTTTAAAGTGTCGCATTATTTGTAGTGCTAACATGTTAGGCCCCACTTAAAAAATTTAATGTTTGCCCTTTGCCGACCGATCCGAAAAAAAGGGCCCGACCCAAATATTTTTTTCTCACTTTTAGAACCTTTTTTTTTTACTGCCGGTTGCATCGAGATGTCGCTAAGAACAGTAATAACACAATTATACAGGTCCTCCTCTGGGATTCGCAAATGGAGCCAAATGAGACAAAATAATTAAACAGCGCTCGGTGGCGTCAAAGCCAGGTTTTCCAAAATGTGAAAGATGAATGCCTGTGTGTTTAGTGAAACTATTTAATATAACTTTTCTAAATAGATTGCTTTTATTGGGAGTGGGAGGATGCTTTAATGTTGAAAACCTAGTTGTCATTTCTAGGCATTATGTTTGTAAGTCAGCAACTTATTGTCCAAGTTTTATAATAACTGCAAATGGCAAAGCTGAGATATAAAAAATAATTGGACACGGCAAGGTCCAGATATAAAACAAGAGGCCAAATGGCCCTAAATCGATCACCTGAGGATCTTTGTAATGATGAAAAAATTGTCCTCTCGCAAATGCTGATTGAAGATGTTTCTAAGTCTTTCCGTATGTAAGTCTATGTAAAAACATGCAAAATCTCTTCATACAAACTTTGAACCCAGGGGCTGCAGCCATCTTTGACCCCCAGGGACTTCAAATGAACAAACTGGATAGACGATAGATGGTTAGCCATCATTAATAATAATAAAGAACAAGCGAGCAAGAGGGCATGTGGATGCTCTACAAGCTAAAATGGCTCTTATATCAAGGGGTTTCATCATTAAATTCCTTTCAATACCTTTTTACAAGTGCAAAACACAACAATACCCTCAACTGAAATTTAAACCCACAACTCCATGCTAACAATTTAAAAGAAGATTTTTTAAGTTTTCCCTATATGAGTCTATGTAAAACAGGCAAAATGTTTATATACAAACTTTAGAAAAAATAACAAAAGAAAAAATGCATCCAAAGCCCTAGCTTCCCGGTATACAAGAAGTAATTCAAAGATTTTTCTGTGTGGCCATCTTGGATGTCACATATAACTAATATTAAAAAATTTGAAAAAACGTTCATCAAAGGATCATCCATGTGAAGTTTGGTCAAAATTGATCAAGCTGTTTCTGAGAAGATGACTTTTTGAAGATTATCCCTAAATAAGTCTATGTAAAACATGTGATCCCATGGGCAGGGACAAATGTGACCCCAGGATCACCATTTGAACAAGCTTGGTAGAGGACCATAAGCTTATAGTAAATGCAAAATATTACCCAGGCGAAATGGAGACCATGGTCACCATGTTTTTTGATTGCCAACCATGAACTACCATGGTAGACCATCAAATACCATTGTTTTATCCATCTGTGACCATGGTTGACCAATGTCAGAGCATGGTCAGTCAGACCATGGTCATATTTGATAATGATGGAAAACTATATTTGACCATGGTCACACTGTAGACCATGGTCTACCACGGTGTTGACTATGGTCGACCACGGTGTTGACCTGGGTTGAGATTAGACCATGGTTCACCATGGTCTTTAACCATGGTCATATAAATATATAAAGAATTAAACTGAGAGAAAATGTGACAATCACTGACTTTTAGAAAACAAACTGTACTCTAGATATTTGGCAAAACTTCATTAACACAAATTTCTGTGAACTTTTGATAAAGTTTTAGTTAATATATTTACATTTGAACTTTTTTTTAAACAGATTTTATTTATTTTTTTCAATTTCTCTTTAGATTTCAATAAAAGTGCATAAAAAGAGCAAAGACAAGAAAAGTTGTATAACTATTGGTGCAGAATAAGTGATATATTCACATCCAAGTCAAAGAGTGACATAACTGACCTTAGGTCAAGTACTGGCAGATTGTAATGTTTATTAGGGCTGCAAGAAGCAGGTAAATACTGCTAGATGGGTGTTATAACTGATTTTACATCTGGTTATTTAAGGAAATGGATAAAGTTGCATTTTGGGAGAAAATTTTGCTCAGTTTGAAATTTTGTGTGGGAAAAAAGATTTGCATGAAAAAAGGATTAAATAGTGTCCATTTAACTTAATTAATTCTGTGTTTCCCTACAAACTGTGTGTGGATTTAATGTATATATCTGGACTATGTTGTCAAACACTGAATTAGAAGGTTATAGGTACAAGTGAAACTTAACACAACATGGAATAATTGACAAGTGCGGTAAGAAGTTTAAATTTTCTACATATAGAAATGAAATAATGCTAATCTGACACTGTAAGATCAAATTAGAAACAAGAGGTCAATGACCTTGAAGCTCTACTGATTGATTTTGATTTCAGGAAGTAGTCGCTACAGACTTGTTTTTTGAAAATCTATTTTTAACCGTGGTGGCCATCTTGAATTTCCGGCCGACCTGAAATTTTGCTAGGATCAATTAGACATTAAGAGCAACATTCCTGTGAAGTTTCATGAAAATCCGTCAAGTAGTTTCAGAGGAGTAGTCGCTACAAGTTTTCATTATATAACTCTATGTAAACAAAGATGGCCGCTGGCAGCCATGTTTAACGTCAAATCAAAACGATTTTTGACAAGGACCAACATCATGTCATACTGATAATTTTAGAAAAAGTCCCATATCAATATCTCTTATTGTTTTGAAGAAGTAGTCGCTACAAACTTATTTATTTTAAATCTATTTTTAGCTGTGGCGGCCATCTTGAATTTCCAGCCGACCTGAAATTTTTCTAGGATCAACTTAACATCAAGAGCAACATTCCTGTGAAGTTTCATGAACATCCATCAAGTAGTTTCAGAGGAGTAGTCGCTACAAGTTTTTACTATATAACTCTATGTAACCAAAGATGGCCACTGGCAGCCATGTTTAACATCGAATCAAAATAATTTTCCACAAGGATCAACATCATGTCATGCTGATCATTTTAGAAAAAGTCCCATATCAATATCACTTATAGTTTTCAAGAAGTAGTCGCTACAAACTTATTGTTTAACAATCTATTTTTAGCTGTGACGGCCATCTTGAATTTCCGGCCGACCTGAAATATTTCTAGGATCAATAAGACATCAAGAGCAACATTCCTGTAAAGTTTCATGACAATCCGCCAAGTAGTTTCAGAGGAGTAGTCGCTACAAGTTTTTACTATATAACTCTATGTAAACAAAGATGGCTGCTGGCAGCCATGTTTAACGTTGAATCAAAACGATTTTTGACAAGGATCAACATCATGTCATGCTGATCATTTTAGAAAAAGTCCCATATCAATATCACTTATAGTTTTAAAGAAGTAGTCGCTACAAACTTGTATTTTAAAACTCTATTTTTAGCTTTGGCGGCCATCTTGGATTTCACATCAACATGAATTTTTGCTAGGATCAACTAGACTTGATTGGCAACATTTTTGTAAAGTTTCATGAATATCCATCCAGTAGTTTCAGAGGAGTTGTCGCTACAAATAAAAGTTTACGGACAGACGGACAGACGGACGGACGACGGACGCCGCACCACGGCATAAGCTCTGCTGATCTCTGATCAGTCGAGCTAAAAACTGCATAACATAAAAAGTGTTTTTAATGTGAGCTGTTTTATTTGAGTTATTGATTTTGCTTAATTCATTTAATATTTATTAATGAAGTCCTTGATGTTTAAATGATGCATTAAGAAATTATCTTGATGAAATTGTGCATGATTATTTGACTGATATTATTGCTCAAATAAAATGAAAATGTCTATACCCAAAATGTATAGTATGAGTAGTAAATGGATGAAAAAGTCTATGTGTAAATGTATGATTATGTCATGTGGATGTCTTTGATATGTCATGGTGTTTGACCATGTTAGTCCATGGTCTACCAGAGACCAAGGTTGAACATGGTCAGAGACCATGGTCTACCATGGTAGTTCATGGTCCACCATGGTAGTTTATGGTTCACCATGGTATTTCATGGGGTATCATTGTAATACCCTGGTCTGTGACCATGGTCTACCAGAGACCATGGTTGACCATGGTAAAACATGTGACCCTTGGGGCGGGGTCAAATGTGACCCGAGGGTCACCATTTGAACAAACTTGGTAAAGGACCATAAGCTTATAGCAAATATTAAACCTCTGGCTCTTGCAGTTCCAGAGAAGAAGATTTTTTTTCTATACAAGCATTTATGTAAAACTGTGACCCCCGGGGTGGGGCCAGATGTGACCCCAGGGTCCCCATTGGGGCGGGCTCAAATGTGACCCGAGGGTCCCCATTTGAACAAAATAGGTAAAGGACCATAAGCTTATAGCAACAGCAAATATTAAACCTCTGGCTCTTGCAGTTTCAGAGAAGAAGATTTTTTAAGTTTTTCCCTATACATGTCTATGTAAAACATGTGACCCTTGGGGCGGGGCCAAATGTGACCCGAGGGTCACCATTTGAACAAACTTGGTAAAGGACCATAAGCTTATAATAAATGTAAAATATCAAACCTCTGGCTCTTGTAGATTCCTAGAAGAAGATTTTTAAAAAAAATATCCTACATAAGTCTATGTAAAACTGTGACCCTCGGGGCGGGGACAAATTTGACCCCAGGGTCACCATTTGAACAAACTTAGTAGAGGACCATAAGCTGATGCTACATGTAATACATGAGAGCTCTGTGCCATGTAGTTCCAGAGGAGAAGATTTTTTTCAGTTTTTCCCTATACAAGCCTATGTAAAACTGTGACCCCCGGGGTGGGGCCAAATGTGACCCCTGGGTCACCATTTGAACGAACTTGGAAGAGGACCACAAGCTTGTTATAGCAAATGCAAAATATTAAACCTCTGGCTTTTGCAGTTTCAGAGAAGAAGATTTTTTAAGTTTTTCCCTATACATGTCTATGTAAAACATGTGACCCTTGGGGCGGGGCCAAATGTGACCTGAGGGTCACCATTTGAACAAACTTGGTAAAGGACCATAAGCTTATAGTAAATGCAAAATATCAAACCTCTGGCTGTTGTAGTTTCCGAGAAGATTTTTTTAAAAAAAATCCTATATAAGTCTATGTAAAACTGTGACCCCCGGGGCTGGTCAAATTTGACCCCAGGGTCACCATTTGAAAAAACTTAGTAGAGGACCATAAGCTGATGCTACATGTAATACATGAGAGCTCTGTGCCTAGTGGTTTCAGAGAAGAAGATTTTTTTCTATATAAACTCATATAAACATATTTTATCCAATACCATAATACAGAGTCACTTATGTAAGATCCTTTATATACATAGACTAGTATATAATTATATATAACAAATAATAATTTTGAAATTATACTATAGCATATACACAACATGTGTAACAGATAATCTTATGACTATATATACCCTATAATCCCTAATAAACGCCCCTCCCCTAATATTAAAAATGCTCCCCATCCCCTCTACCATTTTTTCAGATTTTTTTTTTTTAAAACTTATCAAAAAAGGCAAGTTAATCTGTTACATTCACATTGGAACACACAAAATTACTCAGACTCCGGGGTCGTTTATTAGCGATTATATGGTAGTTTTATTTTTAAACCAAGTATGAAACCTCAAAATGTATACACTTACCATCGCAGAATGTTCACACACACTGTTTTATCTTCCATGTATGTACACTCAAATGAACAGTTCCACACTCAATATTGTTCACAAGCCAGTTGTTCACAAGCCAGTTGTTCACAAATAACTTTGTTTACATTTCGCGGTTTCACACCTGGTGCAAATATACTATATATAATTATATATTATGAATATGCCGTATATCCCCGTATAAATGCTCCCCACTAATACCCACCCCAACTCCACCCACCCACACATATTTGCTTTTCAAAAGGGGGGCGTAAAAAATTATTTGATGATCTTAAATAAAAAAAATAATTGTAAACTGTAATGCTGCCAGGGGTGTTTAAACGGGCGTGTATGGTACCACGTTATTTTTAGCATCAAACGGCTCAGAAACACTAAACTTAAGAAATCAGCAAGATATTAAATGATAGTGAAATTATTTTTTTGTTGTTTTTAGATTCATTAAAGAGATTCTTATTCCACTTTGAATTCTAAGGGTTCTTGAGAGTAGATTTCTCACTTTTCCTAATCCAATGCACTAACCAGTATCAGAGCTGCCCTGAATGACTTGTCGATTTGATAAGTGGGTTTATTTAGGTGTTAAATTAAATCCTGTGTGTTATATTTTCTAATTTTCTATCAGTGCCTAATTAAAACTGCCCATGCACACAATGACAATAATTGTGTAATATAATACTTTTCTGCCACACCTGCATATTTGCAGTCAAGCTGTTCATTTGCCTTGCACTCCTAGCTGCCAAAGTAAGGACAAATCTATCGAAGATAATGTATAGCCAGGGGCGTAGCTGTGTCTAAATCAGTGTGTAGGCACAAGGTCCAGGGAGGTCCGGGCATGGCGCCCACCCCCCCCCCACCCCCCACCCACCCCCCCTCCCAACCCACCCACCCCACCCCCTTTTTAGAAGGAAGCCAAATCCTGCACTCTGACTGTGTTTTAAGCAGCAAACAGTGTGTTTTTAACACGTGATTTCATGCTTTTGTAATCTGCGATTTCGCAACAAAAACATCGGAACAGAACAAAATAACATATATTAATATGAATACTTGCTTTCTAAAAATCTTTCGAACATTTTACACAACCATGATGTGTTTGGTTCCTAAAGACAGCGAGCGTTAACATTTGGAATTTTTATTTTATAAAAAGACCATGAGTAGCACCCCCTCCCCTCATCCCCCACTCCCCGCCCCTCTTTCTCTCTGCTTTTTATTGCATTTTTGGCATTTTTATTTCTTTGATTTCTGGGGACAATGTGTAGGCACGTGCCTACAGTGCCTATAGGCAGATACGTCACTGATAGCCTTTTCATTAAAGAGCGTGTCCCACAAAACATCAATATTTTTGCCGCTTTGATAAACTGATTACCATTGAAACTTAAGACATAATTGAATTGGATTTTATAGTCGCACCAACAGCTAAGGTCATATGGCAACTTTCCAGCTTCCATTGGTGGAGGAAGACCCCAGGTGCCCCTCCGGGCAATTTTCGTTCACGGGCGGGCACCTGGGTAGAACCACTGACGTTCCGCAAGCCAGCTGGATAGCTTCCTCACATAAAGATTCCTAGGCCCCTGAGGGATCGAACCTACAGCGGTGAGGGGCAAGTGATTTCAAGTCAGAGACGTTGACCACTCGGCCACGGACGCCCCCTTAAGACATAAGCATGCCAATAAATTCATGAAAACCCTATTTGTGATTATGTTCCGTAAAGGTACATGGAAGTAAAAGTCTATAAGCACATCAGGAGTGGAATTTTAACGTCAGTATTTAGATATCTCTGCCCTATTGTTGATGTCGGACTATATTGACAATAGGTTTTATTATCAATAAGTTGCTCACGCTATAGTTTGTTCGGAGATATCCTATCGGTTTGACTGGTTAAAATGGATAAATAATTGACAACTGGCATCATGTTAACCCTTAACCCGCTAAGCATGACTATAATAGCCTTTGCCGTCCAGCTGCTGTCAGTCATTTTCCAAAACACCCCTTTGTCTCATAAATGGAATGATCTTAATTCAAAGAAAGAACAGTCCATTATATATATGTACCGTTTTAAGGGTTAATTGTTCAATACATTATTTCCGTACACCGATAATATTAAACTAAATGAGCCTTTAACCATGAGGGCTGGCGTGGCACAGTCGGTAGCGCGGCGGATTTGTAACCGGAGGCCCCAAGTTCAATCCTCCGTGGTGCTACTGTGTTTCGTCGGTGTGTTCTTGGGCAAGACACTTTCCCTTAGCCACTTCCGTCGGATGGGGAAACCGGGCGGTCCGGTGTATCGGTCTATCCTCCGAGCACGATAAAGAACAATAGGAATATATTCGATAATAAGAGTAGGGCACAGTTCCCGGCTTCCTATGTAGCCTTCCCCTCTCTCTGGGGTGGCTCTAAATAACCTATACTGTGTTGATGAGCCGTTAAACAACATTCAATTCAATTCTTTTATTTAACCACCAAAAGAAATTACACTGAATATATAAAATACAAGATCTGAATTAAGTATTTCCTAACAACTGTTATGCACCAGTGTAAGCTATTTTAAACTTGGCCGTGAAAAAAACTGAAATATGAATGCATTGCAAGGGAGATGTCATGTGTCACATTGTAGATCAGTACTAGTGTGACTGCTATTTATAACTTGGGGATTCCTCTATTCCGACAGGCTGATAAGACTTAAATTGAAGTAATTTATAATTATTAATTTAATTGCACACTTTAGAATAATAGAAATTGGGATTTATGGAATTTATGGATCCTCATAATGTTTTGTTGAATGCTATAACCGAAACTTGTAATGCTGTTCAATATAGGGCAATACACAATCTGCCACAAACTGATGCTTGGCATCATTTTCTTTTCTATCACTGATTTTATGGTAATACTGGAGACCCATGTATATCATATTTCCCCTAATAGTGGCATGTGGAAACTACTCAAAATGCCATTGGGCGCTCTTATAAAATTTATTAGGGTTATACAAAAAATAGAATCTTTATTGAATTTTTATTTATTTTTTTATTTCCATAAGTTTTGACGACGGAGGACATCATCGAATCCACCAGAATACGATTTACTCTGTAATTCTAAATTTAGAAAGTTCTGTATGTGCAATTCAATTATAGAGACTGGCTCATTCCCTCGCAGACCTCAGTATAACTATCAAAGGTTTCATTTTAATCAAGCAACAAGCAGGGTGGCTATGTCCGGATATTGACACCATTGTCTTCCTCAGGAACACGGTAAGTTGGATCATGCAGGATTACTGACACAGGCATAATGAAAAGGCAGAGATTAATAAGAAGGCTGCAAAATCTAAGCAAGATATAAAACATGTCACTTCTAGCAATGCCAGCTATTGATCTCATCAAATGGCATTTTGCTCAAGTTAATTAAATTTTCATCAGCAACTTTACCAGTGTTATTTATGCATCAGCTGCTTTTTCCAATGTTTCATCTATTAAAGGGAGACATGGCAATCTTTTTTTTTCTTTTTTTATAAAACTTACAGTTATCTGTTGGTGTTTCTAGATAATTTATATATTTGCATATCATTATTAACTAGGAATGTGTCCATTGGACAGCTGCTTTTTCCAATGTTTCATCTATTAAAGGGAGACATGGCAATCTTTTTTTTTCTTTTTTTATAAAACTTACAGTTATCTGTTGGTGTTTCTAGATAATTTATATATTTGCATATCATTATTAACTAGGAATGTGTCCATTGGACAGCTGCTTTTTCCAATGTTTCATCTATTAAAGGGAAACATGGCAATCTTTTTTTTTCTTTTTTTATAAAACTTACAGTTATCTGTTGGTGTTTCTAGATAATTTATATATTTGCATATCATTATTAACTAGGAATGTGTCCATTGGACAGCTGCTTTTTCCAATGTTTCATCTATTAAAGGGAAACATGGCAATCTTTTTTTTTCTTTTTTTATAAAACTTACAGTCATCTGTTGGTGTTTCTAGATAATTTATATATTTGCATATCATTATTAACTAGGAATGTGTCCATTGGACAGCTGCTTTTTCCAATGTTTCATCTATTAAAGGGAAACATGGCAATCTTTTTTTTTCTTTTTTTATAAAACTTACAGTTATCTGTTGGTGTTTCTAGATAATTTATATATTTGCATATCATTATTAACTAGGAATGTGTCCATTGGACTGAAAACTAGAACTAATAATCACAGAAGCCGATTATAACCTCTGCAAATGCATACCCCACGACAATATGTGCATCTCCACTTCATCCTAATGCTTCTCACAAAAGTTTGTTGAAAATCCAACCAAAAGATTTTTCTGAGAAAATAATCAAGGGCCAAAACTCCATCAAAAACAACTGAACCGGAACACCATTATGATATGCACATCTTCATTTCATACTGATGCAATTATTATTTCAATTATAGAGAACGGCTCCTTCCCTCACAGACCTCCGTATCGCTATGAAAGGTGATTTTAATCAAGCAATCAGTGGGTTGGCCATGTCCGGCAGTGTTGTTTCGATTAATAGATCTGATCGATCATCGATCAGTTACGCCTTTAGTTTGATTAATCGATTACAAATTTTCATGATCGACTTTACTCGGTTGTTGAAAAATATTGGCTTAAATTATTTCATTCTCTTGTACTAAAATGTTACAATTTTGCAACAAGTACCAGTAATCAAATATGATACCTCTAGAGGGTATCACAACTTATACTTCAAATAAATGCTGGTCTGTTTCATTCAGCTGCTTTATTACCAGAACATAATTGAAATGTATCTTTTCTTTATTATAGTCTGAAAAAGGATTACACTTGTGTCATATTTAGCAGCCATGTTTAATATTCGATCATCGGTCGCTTAAATATTCTGATGATCGATCACGGATTTTCAGCCGATTCCCAACACTAATGTCCGGATATTGACTAGTGTGCCTTTGTCTTTCTCTGTAACATGTAAGTTGGATCATGCAGAATTACTGACACAGGCATAATGAAAAGGCAGAGATTAATAAGAAGGCTGCAGAATCTAAGCAAGATATCAAACATGTCAAGCTATTGAACTCATCAAATGGCATCTGGCTCATCAGAAGCTTTACCAGTCTTATATGCATCAGCTGCTTTTCCATTTTCCATCTATTAAAGGGACACATGGCAATCTTTTTCAATTTTTTTCTTTTTAATAAAACTTGCAGTTTTCCGTTAGTGTTTCTAGATAATTTGTACATTTGCATATCGTTATTAGCAATTATTTGAACACTTCAAAAGCATTTTTTTATTTAACTATATACTGATTTAACATTGCACCACCAATGCATTTAAACCTATGGTTGATTAATGTAGCAAGTAGGTTGAACATCAAAATGATAATGGATCAATTACTCACGGTTGTCATTTTAATGCTTTATAAATACTTCCACTGCCAAGAGTGTCCCCTTAAAGGGCCTAGAGGCGATCTATACCTCTTATGGGTGTTGATCCAATTAAATCCGAATAAAACCAACATATGTGACTCAGTTGGATGAAATAGTTTGGTCTAGAAAACTACACGAGTTTTTGTTATATAACCATTAATATTAATTCATATGATGCTTTAAGGTTCTTAGAAATTCTTTTGTGATCGAAGTATACTTTATTTGAATTATAAGTACAAGTGTTTAGCAATATCATTACAATTTAAATTAATACTTATGATTCAGCAAGAAAAACCAGCCGAGTCGCTGGGTTTTTCAGACAAAATATTTTCATGAATAATAATTCAACCGAATTAAATATGCAGATTATTTAATACATATGCACATTTCATATGAAACTGAAGCACATTATGAGAGGTTTCTCTTGTATTGGCACCAATTACTCGTCAAGATGGCCTCTTGTCCCTTTAAAGAAACATTAATGCTATTTACTTTAAACAGCATCTAACGATAGATATGTGTCTCATAAAATGTTTTGAGACACATTTATATCCCAGCTCCAGGATCTCTATTGTGATGAACCCCGAGAATAAAACCAAACACCTAAACTATAATCCACACATTTATATCCCAGCTCCAGGATCTCCGTTGTCATGAACCCCGAGAATAAAATCAAACACCTAAACTATAATCCATACATGTGACAATCATCACTAGCAAAATTATCTGACTCTGTGGGGGTGTCTCCGTCGTGACCGAGTGGTTAACGATGCTGCGTTGTAACCATATGCCATTCTCGCCTCTCATCGCTGCGGGTTCAAATCACACTGGGAGCTCGACTTGTGAGGAAGTGTCGATTCTTACGGATGTCGGGAGGTGTACAGTAATGGTTCTACCCAGGAAAAGTGGGTGGTCTGCATCCACCACAAAAAAATTGAATGTCATATATACATGTAACCTTACGTGTGTTGAAAATGACGTAAAATATCATTCAAAAAATAAAAGAGGTCAATGACCTTGAAACTCTACTGATAGTTTTGATAGATAGATCAGCATTCCTGTGAAGTTTCATGAAATCTGTAAAGTAGTTCCAGAGGAGTAGTCGATACAAGTTTTTACTATATGCAAACAAAGATGGCCACTGGCAGCCATGTTTAATGTTGAATCAAAATAATTTTCAACAAGGACCAACATCGTGTCATGCTGATCATTTTAGTAAAAGTCCCATATCAATATCACTTATAGTTTTCAAAAAGAATATGCAACAAACTTCTTTTTTAAAATCTATTTTTAGCCGTGGCGGCCATCTTGAATATTGCTAGGATCAACTAGACATCAAGTGCAACATTCCTGTGAAGTTTCATGAAAATCTGTAAAGTAGTTTCAGAGGAGTACTCCCTACAACATTTTACTATATAACTCTTGTAAACAAAGTTGACAGCTGGCAGCCATGTTTAATGTTGAATCAACACAATTTTCAACAAGGACCAACATCATGTCATGCTGATCATTTTATAAAAAGTCCCATATCAATATCACTTATAGTTTTCAAGAAGTAGTCGCTACAAACTTGTTTTTTAAAAATCTATTTTTAGCTGTGGTGGCCATCTTTAATTTCAACTAGACATCATGGGCAACATTCCTGTAAAGTTTCATGAAAATCCATCCAGTAGTTTCAGAGGAGTAGTCGCCGTATAAAAAAAAATACAGACGGACAGACGGACGACGGACAACGCACCACGGCATAAGCTCTGCTGAGCTTTGATAAGTAGAGCTAACAAACTGACTCTGTGGGGCCAAATGTGTCCCCGCAAACTCCATTTCAAGCAATTACTAGAAATTAGAAAGTTTCCAACTATCAATGATGAGAATCAGTGAGTCGATCAGTTCTTCATCTAGAAAAAAATAATTCAATACTTAAAACAATAGAACAATATGTCCCACTAATTGAGGATTCAGGTAATATTGACGAACGTGGCTTGGCCTGCTAATGATTCATATCAGTATTTACATTGCAGCTGCACTTGTTCTAAATGAACTTAATGTGCATTACTGTATTTCATTTCTCGATAAAAAAAACAATTATTACGTGGGTGGGCTTTCATAAAATGGATCGCAAACTATTTGTTCAGCATAATTGTTTTCAATGACATCAGTGCTGTCATGAGACTCATACACAGCTTGCCACACGTTGCCATAAAAAATATTTCGTCATTACAAATGCCGCCGTTCCAACACAAATTCACAGTCAGTTTTAACTGTTTTACTGCATTTGTTCATCCACTGTTCAAGTGGTTTTTCCTGTGTCCTATACAGGTACCATACTTGTACAAACTTGCTATATGTCCACTCACCATTTGGTGGTTGGGGCATGAAAAGCAGAAGGGCTATAAAACCAACTGCCCCGACAGCATGGAGGGTTCTAGGGGTAACAATATAGGGACCCACTTACCTTTCCGTAAAAATACCCGATGCGACAACGGTAAACAATGATGTCAACCATCTTGAATCGTCAGCGTCTAAATTGCGGCATATTTTTGTTCTTGGATATTATAGACTGTATGCAATTCACATAATTCATTATAGCATCTAGAAGCCATGCCTCATTACTTGCCTCATTATCGAAATAGTAACCTCCGTTTTCAGAATCAACAACATTATGATTAGTTTTTCTTTTTCTTTATTTTTTTTAAAAAAAGGCAACATCTCAAATCTGAAATCCTAGCCAAGCTGCCTCAGTATGCCGCAGCGTAGTTACTAGACCAGAGATTCATGGATTTTTACGAGCTTTTATGATTTTCGATTATCAAAAAATGTGAAAACTACTAAGGCCATAAAAAATTAATTACCTGGTTCTCAGGCCCGCCCGCATGTCTTTTTTAGGTGCCGCATTGCCGATTTTATCTCAAAAGTAATAAAATAAAAATTGGAAATGTGCTACCGAAATTTCGAAAAAAAAGTCCCCATCCAAGTTGGTTCCAGTTTTTACACGCAACTACCTCAGGGGAATCCCCTTGTGGGTAGACTGGTGCGCGGCCGACTATCTGCCGCTCTGCTCGCTAGCTTGTGAGTGTTGCAGTCGTACGGGTACCAATCTAGGAGTCAGACGTTTGAGACGCTTGGAACTAGTAGGTGCTACAGAACAGGCGATTTATTCAAGCGTCTAATCGACAAAGTCTCACAACAACAAGCAATAGTTCATGCGTGATCTAATACAAATATACGGACTTATTGTGATTGAAAAAAGCATAAGTCGGGAAGAAATGATAAGGTAATGATCGACAATAGAGATGAGCAGATCCAACTGGTTATTGCACATGTAGTTCGAGATATTTTGCATCAATACATGTATTGGAATTAAAAGTTTGGATAAAAAAAAATCGCCCGCGTGTCTGTTGACCACGGTAAAATTGTAAAAAAAAATGCGCCCGCCCGCATCTCTTCTTAGAAAAAGTGGCCTGAGAACCAGGTAATTAATTTTTTGTGGCCTAAATGCCATGTATTTCAGGTCTACGGGAGGCAAACCTCTGCCAGGGCATTCCCTTTGGTTTTGAGTAACCTTTTGTTTGATTGTATGGTGTTTTAAGTCATTTTCAGACATGTAAGGTTATATATGACGGTTGATTTTATTTTATTTTTGTGGTGTAGGCAAGCCATGCCCTTTTCCTGGGTAGAACCAGTACTGTACACCTCCTGCCATCCGTAAGTCTCGACACTTCCTCATTTACAAGTCGAGCTACCTGTGTTTTTGAGTAACACTGAGTTTTAATTAGATGGGTGTTCCGCAGAACACGTCTGCTTTGTCAGTATAGCAAGTTTTTTTTGGACCCAGATAAATGACCTTGACAAACTGGCCTGACTAAGTTTTTGTGAAGAAAAAACTGAGTATTTAACCGATATAATGACCTTCAGTGTGCCCTTGACCTTTATATTTTAGTATGGCCATGTCGATGTTGTCATGACAACTGTATATTGAAAGTTTGATGAAGAAATAAAAAGAATTGAGAAAGTTATAGCCAACGGTAAGTTTTCGTGAAGAAAAAAAAAAGAGTATTTAATCCATATATGACCTTCAGTGTGACCTTGACCTTTATATTTTAGTATGGTCATGCTGATGTTGTCATGATGAGTACATATTGAAAGTTTGATGAAGAAATATCAAGAAATGAGAAAGTTATAACCAACGTTAAGATTTTTGTGAAGAAAATGAGTATTTAACCCATATAATGACCTTCAGTGTGACCTTGACCTTCAGTGTGACCTTGACCATTATATTTTAGTATGGTCATGTCGATGTTGTCATGATGAGTATATACTGAAAGTCTGATGAAGGAATATTAAGAAATGAGAAAGTTATAACCAACATTGTTTTTGTGAAGAAATGAGTATTTAACCCATATAATGACCTTCAGTGTGACCTTGACCTTTATATTTTAGTATGGTCATGTCGATGTTGTCAAGATGAGTATAATGAGAATGAAAGTTTGATGCAATAAATCTCAAAAAATCAGAAAGTTATAGGCAACGTTAAGTTTTCGTGAACAAATAAATGAGTATTTAACCCATATAATGACCTTCAGTGTGACCTTGACCTTTACATTTCAGCATGGTCATGTAGGTGTTGTCATGATGAGTATATATTGAAAGTTTGATGAAGTTTGATGAAGAAATATCAAGAAATGAGAAAGTTATAGCCAACGTTAAGTTTTCATGAAGAAAAAAACGAGTATTTAACCCATATAATGACCTTCAGTGTGACCTTGACCTTTATATTTTAGTATGATCATGTGGGTGTTGTCATGATGAGTATATATTGAAAGTTTGATGAAGAAATATCATGAAATGAGAAAGTTATAGGCAACATTAAGTTTTTTCGTGAAGAAAAAACTGAGTATTTAACCCATATAATGACCTTCAGTGTGACCCAAATTAGCCACATAAATCCGAAACTGGACATGTTTTATGTGACTAATTACTTCCTAACCCTAATAACACAGAGTCCAAAGCACTAAGTGGCTATAGACACCTAAGTAACATTTTGTTTGCTCGGACTGACAGACGGACGGACAGACTGATGGACGACAAAGTGATCCCTATGTATCACACTTTTCTTCGAAAAGGTGACACAAAAAGGAGGTGGGTAATGTATAGTTCTTCCTTTTTTTTATTGGGGACTTCTAAAAGTAGCTGGTTAGCTAACGAAAGTAAGAAGAGTAAATCAACCGCCAACCAGTTATCAAGAAAAGCCCTGCTCTGCCCTGTCTGGGTTCACTCCTGGCAGAGACATGTCTGATGGGAAACTTCATCCTTCACATCACCTCCCTCTGCCCTGTATGGGTTCACTCCCTAGCAGAGACATATCTGATGGGACACTTCATCCATCTATCATCTCCCTCTGCCCTGTATGGGTTCACTCCCTGGCAGAGTCTGATGGGAAACTTCATCCATCATATCATCTCCCTCTACCCTGAATGGGTTCACTCTCTGGCAGAGTCCGATGGGAAACTTCATCCATCACATCATCTCCCTCTACCCTGTATGGGTTCACTCCCTGGCAGAGTCCGATGGGAAACTTCATCCATAATATCATCTCCCTCTGCCCTGTATGGGTTCACTGCCTGGCAGAGTCTGATGGGAAACTTCATCCATCATATCATCTCCCTCTACCCTGAATGGGTTCACTCTCTGGCAGAGTCCGATGGGAAACTTCATCCATCACATCATCTCCCTCTACCCTGTATGGGTTCACTCCCTGGCAGAGTCCGATGGGAAACTTCATCCATAATATCATCTCCCTCTGCCCTGTATGGGTTCACTGCCTGGCAGAGTCCGATGGGAAACTTCATCCATAATATCATCTCCCTCTGCCCTGTATGGGTTCATTCCCTGGCAGAGACGTGTCTGATGGGACACTTCATCCATCTATCATCTCCCTCTGCCCTGTATGGGTTCATTCCCTGGCAGAGACATGTCTGATGGGACACTTCATCCATCTATCATCTCCCTCTGCCCTGTATGGGTTCACTCCCTGGCAGAGTCTGATGGGAAACTTCATCCATCATATCATCTCCCTCTGCCCTGTATGGGTTCACTGCCTGGCAGAGTCTGATGGGAAATACATCCATCATATCATCTCCCTCTACCCTGAATGGGTTCACTCCCTGGCAGAGTCTGATGGGAAATACATCCATCATATCATCTCCCTCTACCCTGTATGGGTTCACTCTCTGGCAGAGTCTGATGGGAAACTTCATCCATCATATCATCTCCCTCTGCCCTGTATGGGTTCACTCTCTGGCAGAGTCTGATGGGAAACTTCATCCATCATATCATCTCCCTCTGCCCTGTATGGGTTCACTCCCTGGAAGAGTCTGATGGGAAACTTCATCCATCATATCATCTCCCTCTGCCCTGTATGGGTTCACTGCCTGGCAGAGTCTGATGGGAAATACATCCATCATATCATCTCCCTCTGCCCTGTATGGGTTCACTCTCTGGCAGAGTCTGATGGGAAACTTCATCCATCATATCATCTCCCTCTGCCCTGTATGGGTTCACTGCCTGGCAGAGTCTGATGGGAAATACATCCATCATATCATCTCCCTCTACCCTGAATGGGTTCACTCCCTGGCAGAGTCTGATGGGAAATACATCCATCATATCATCTCCCTCTACCCTGAATGGGTTCACTCCCTGGCAGAGTCTGATGGGAAATACATCCATCATATCATCTCCCTCTGCCCTGTATGGGTTCACTGCCTGGAAGAGTCTGATGGGAAATACATCCATCATATCATCTCCCTCTGCCCAGTAAGGATCCACTCCCTCGCAGAGTCTGATGGGAAACTTCATCCATCATATCATCTCTCTGCCCTGTATGGGTTCACTCCTTGGCAGAGTCTGATGGGAAACTTCATCCATCATATCATCTCCCTCTACCCTGAATGGGTTCACTGCCTGGCAGAGTCTGATGGGAAACTTCATCCATCATATCATCTCCCTCTGCCCTGTATGGGTTCACTCTCTGGGAGAAGTATGTCTGATGGGAAATACATCCATCATACCATCTCCCTCTCATGTTGCTGTCCCAAAATAATGGAGCGTAAAACCCCATTTCATTTCAGTTCATTTCGCAAGCTTACAGGGATGAATATTCTATTCTGAGTATCAATAAAAGATGGACAAATCCAATTACTTTTGCACTAACATTATAATTATGTTATAACTCCAGCCCAAAATAACCTGAAACATGTCACAATTTAATTATTCCCTCTGATCCTCATTTACTGGTATTAATTAGAGGACTGCTGGTTATTAGAGGACTGCAGGTATTATTGATACACAACTGAAGGTAATATAGAAACAATAATTGCTACTGAGCACTATACAGACCTATAGTTAATATAATTAGAAGAAAAGTGGATAGAATATATCTTCTCTTTCATAAGTAGGCTTTATAGCACTGTTGGATGGAATGCAGTCCGCTAGCGTTCCATGGCCCGGATGGTAAAGATGCTGCAATTAAAACCTTCTTGCCTCTCAATGCTGTGGGTTCGAATCCCACGGGGAGTCTGACTTGTAAGAAAGTGTGGATTCTTTTGTTGACAGATGGCAGGAGGTATACAGTGCTGGTTCTATGAAGGAAAATGTGGGTGGTCTACCTCCACCACGAAAAACACCGACCATTATATATAGCCTAAAATGCACTGAAGTGACCTAAAACAACATTCAATCAACAATGGAAAGCAGTCCCTCACATTCTTTTAAAGAGAAGGATTATTGGTTAGAGCATTTTGCACATTTTTTAACAATTAAAACAGTGATTTATGTCATTACCGTGTAAAAAAACATATTTTAAATATTTAGTAAATTGCTGTGAGACCTTGTGATATAGCGTTAGCCTAGCATGCAGGAGGTCATGGGTTCAATCATAAAAATGGTACTAGTAGCTCCCTTGCTCGACGTTCAGCATTATAATGGTTAGTACAAGGACTGGTTAGCCAGGGGTGGCTGTCAATTTCATCTCTCTCTGAAAGTTTCCTCGTGGAAAGAATTCGCTTAGCCAATTAACATGTCGCCAGTTGTCAATCATTTATCCATTTCAACCAATCAAACCAAAACGATACCTCCGACAAACAACAGCACGTGTCACTGTATAATAAAGCATGTGCAACTATGTTATAATATAACCTATTGTCAATATACTCCGACATCAACAATAGGACAGAGATATCTAAGTACTGGCGACATGTCAATTCTGCTAGCCAATTCTTTCCCCGGGGAAAACTTTCAAAGGGGAATAAAACTGACTGCTACATAAAACTGACTGCTACGCTACATAAACTGACTGCTACATAAAACTGACTGCTACATAAAACTGACTGCTACACCAGTCAATTTTTATTCCCCCTCTGAAAGTTTTCCCTGGGGAAAGAATTCGCTTAGCCAATTCTGCTAGCCAATTCTTTCCCCGGGGAAAACATTCAGATGGGGATAAAACTGACTGCTACAGTGTCAGCATAATATGATAGGTTGGGATATCATGTCATGTGTCTGCGGCTTGGTATTCCAGTCTGGCAGCACTATGAAATTGAGAATAGTTACTGCTTCAAGTAGACACCATCGTGTTATAATGACTGAAATATTTAACAAGAGGTCAATGACCTTGAAGCTCTACTGATTGATTTTGATTTCAGGAAGTAGTCGCTACAGACTTGTTTTTTGAAAATCTATTTTTAACCGTGGCGGCCATCTTGAATTTCCGGCCGACCTGAAATTTTGCTAAGATCAATAAGACATTAAGAGCAACATTCCTGTGAAGTTTCATGAAAATCCGTCAGGTAGTTTCAAAGAAGTAGTCGCTACAAGTTTTCATTATATAACTCTATGTAAACAAAGCAGCCATGTTTAAGGTCCAATCAAAACGATTTTCGACAAGGACCAACATCATGTCATACTGATCATTTTAGAAAAAGTCCCATATCAATATCTCTTATTGTTTTGAAGAAGTAGTCGCTACAAACTTATTTATTTTAAATCTATTTTTAGCTGTGGCGGCCATCTTGAATTTCCGGCCGACCTGAAATTTTTCTAGGATCAACTAGACATCAAGAGCAACATTCCTGTGAAGTTTCATGAACATCCGTCAAGTAGTTTCAGAGAAGTAGTCGCTACAAGTTTTTACTATATAACTCTATGTAACCAAAGATGGCCACTGGCAGCCATGTTTAACGTCGAATCAAAATAATTTTCCACAAGGATCTACATCATGTCATGCTGATCATTTTAGAAAAAAAACCATATCAATATCACTTATAGTTTTCAAGAAGTAGTCGCTACAAACTTATTTTTTAAAAATCTATTTTTAGCTGTGACGGCCATCTTGAAATTCCGGCCGACCTGAAATTTTTCTAGGATCAATTAGACATCAAGAGCAACATTCCTGTAAAGTTTCATGACAATCCGCCAAGTAGTTTCAGAGAAGTAGCCGCTACAAGTTTTTACTATATAACTCTATGTAAACAAAGATGGCCGCTGGCAGCCATGTTTAACGTTGAATCAAAACGATTTTTGACTAGGATCAACATCATGTCATGCTGATCATTTTAGAAAAAGTCCCATATCAATATCACTTATAGTTTTCAAGAAGAAGTCGCTACAAACTTGTATTTTAAAACTCTATTTTTAGCTTTGGCGGCCATCTTGGATTTCACATCAACATGAATTTTTGCTAGGATCAACTAGACTTTATGGGCAACATTTCTGTAAAGTTTCATGAATATCCATCCAGTAGTTTCAGCTGTGAAGTCGCTACAAATAAAAGTTTACGGACAGACGGACAGACGGACGACAGACGCCGCACCACGGCATAAGCTCTGCTGATCTCTGATCAGTAGAGCTAAAAAGCAATGTTGATTGAATGGAACTCTTGACGCAAATCGTTTGTTGATTGAATGAAACTCTTGACGCAAATCGTTTGTTGATTGAATGAAACTCTTGACGCAAATCGTTTGTTGATTGAATGAAACTCTTGACGCAAATCGTTTGTTAGCAAATAAACACAAAGAGCAACATCTAATCAGTAATTAGAATTTAAGGATTTTTTTCCCCAAAGAAACTGTTTTGCACAATTAAATTATTTGACTTCAGTTCAACAGTCAGACGTACATTTACAATTTACACAGCAGTTGTCACTTGGTTTTAGTGGCACAGTTAAGAAGTAAAGGGCAATTGGCACCATTGCAAATAAAGGGCAATTGGCACAGTTACAAGTAAAGGGAAATTGGCACAGTTACAATTAACTGTGGGCAATTAATTAAAGGGCAATTAGCACAAAGTTACAAATAAAGGGCAATTAGCATAGTTACAAGTAAATGGCAATTGGCACAGTTACAAATAAAGGGCAATTGGCACAGTTGCAAGTAAAGGGCTACTGAGTTATAATTAAAGGGCAATTGGCACAGTTATAAGTAAAGGGCAATTGGCACAGTTACAAGTAAAGGACAATTGGCATAGCTACAAATAAAGGGCAATTGACAGTTACAAATAAAGGGCAATTGGCACAGTTACAAGTAAAGGGCAATTGGCACAGTTACAATTAAAGGGCAATTGGCACAGTTAAAAGTAAAGGGCAATTGGCACAGTTACAAATAAAGGGCAATTGGCACAGTTATAAGTTAAGGGCTACTGAGTTACAATTAAAGGGCAATTGGCACATTTACAAATAAAGGGCAATTGGCACAGTTACAAGTAAAGGGCTATTGGCACAGTTACAAGTAAAGGACAACTGGCACAGTTACAAGTAAATGGCAACTGGCACAGTTACAAGTAAATGGCAATTGGCACAGTTACAAATAAAGGGCAATTGGCACTATTACAATTAAAGGTCATTCAATGGTCCAGCTAAAAATATATACAGGTTTATTATTAATTTATTTAAATTGTACAGTTACCTATTACAGAGTAAATTACGTATCTGAAAAGACATCTGACAGCTGTTTTTCTAAACATAAAACACAATAATTTGAAGAACATAACAAGAAATGTTTGTAAAACATATATGCCCCCCTTCAACAACCATGACACAAACATTACTGCCAAGTTTTGAGTGCCAGCTGTTTTTGAGTTATGGAAGCCAAGCAATTTTTAGTGAGTTAATAAATTAAAAAATAAATAAATTTAAAACATTTAAAAAGAAATAAAAAGAGACAGAAAAATAAAAAAAATAAAAAAAAAAAGTAAAAAAAAAAAGTAAAAATTTATAAAAAAATAAAATCAATTCAAATCAAAAACAAAATAAAATAAAAAAAAAATATTTAAAAAATTGAACCCATAAGCCAAAATAGTTTTAAAAAATAACAACCAATTTTTAGTGATTTTTTTTTACAAGTTCTGTTACCATGGCAACCACATTTCTTATGTGAATCTACCCAAAAGGGGAGGTGTATAACTACACCATCAGACAAACATTCTTGCTAAGTTTGGCATTTGTAGTGCCAGCTGTTCTTGAGTTATCACGAAGACAAGCGATTTTTAGTGATTTTTTACAAGTTTTGTTACCATGGCAACCACATTTTTTATGCGAATCTACCCAAAAGGGGAGGTGCACAACTAGACCATGAGACGAACATTCCTGCTAAGTTTTGAATTTGTAGTGCCAGTTGTTCTTGAGTTATCGCAAAGACAAGCGATTTTTAGTGATTTTTTACAACTTTTGTTACCATGGCAACCCCATTTCTTATCCGAATCTACCCAAAAAGGGAGATGCACAACTACACCATGACACAAACATTCCTGCTGAGTTTCGAGTTTGTAGTTCAACCTGTTCTTGAGTTAGCGCGAAGACAGGCGATTTTTAGTGTTTTTTTTACATGTTTTGTTACCATGGCAACCACATTTCTTAAGCGAATCTACCCAAAAGGGGAGGTGCACCACTAGACCATGACACAAACATTCCTGCCAAGTTTCGAGTTTGTAGTGTAGTGCCAGCCGTTCTTGAGTTATCGCAAAGATAAGATTTTAGGATGGACCGACTGACCGACATTTTTTTTATATGTTTTGTTACCTCGGAAACCACATTTCTTAAGCGAATCTACCCAAAAGGGGAGGTGCACAACTACACCATGACACAAACATTCCTGGCAAGTTTTGAGTTTGTAGTGGCAGCTGTTCTTGAGTTCTCGCAAAGACAAGAAGATTTCTGGATGGACCGCCCAACAGACGTGTGCAAAGCAATATCCCCCCACTTCGGGAAGCGGGGCATAATGAACATTTTATTGTTTGATGTGAATTTTATGAAGTCTGATACCCACAGAAATTTACCATGATATTCTTTAGTGACTGAAGGGGAAATCCTGGTAAATACGGACAGCGAGTAAATAGACTAATTACAAACTTAAACAAGAAATCGGTAAAAACGATGGATGCTTCCCAAAGATTCTTTGCACAAATCAAGTTTTATCAGTGGACATCGAGTTAAGGGTTTGTTTGATTTGAACGGCATTCTATATCCTTTTTAGCACATGTTATGATGAATGATTTTCTTAGGCAAAGTTTAGCATAGCAACTGTAATCAGAGAGTGGCAATCCATAACATTCCAGATTCCAGACTGAAGATGTCTGACCAACATGTTATATTAACCCCACTGTCCCCAGGACAACCATAAACAAGAGGCCTGTGGAGGGCCTGTGGAGGGCCTGTGGATGCTCTACTGGCTAAAGCTAAAGTTTGTGTATAAGGGGCCATAACTCAAAAATCATTAAACCGGAACAAGGCCATGACATGCGCAACAAGGCTCGGTACTGATCATCCCTACCACGTTTCGCTGAAACCTTTAAAGAGTCATAACTCTATCAAAATTCATTCAACTGGAACACGGCAATGTCAGACATATAACTGGGCTTGGTACACATTATCCCCGCCAAAATTTGTTTAAATCCGGCAAGGGGATCAGGAGAACTAGTCGGGACAAAGTTTGTGTACTAAAACCTTAAAAGGGCCAAACTCCGCCAAAAATCTTTCCACCCCAACACAGTGATGATATGCATAAATAAGCTTGGTACTGATCATCCTGAAAATTTTCACTGAAATCTGGCAAGGGGTTCAGGAGAAAGCCCAGACAAAATTTGCATATTTAAACCTTTATTAGGGCCATAACTCCACCAAAAATCATTCAACCTGAACACGGTGAAAATAGTCAAAACTAGACCTGGTACTGATCATCCCTTCAGGAAAACTAGTCCAGACAAAGTTCGTGTATTTAAAGGGCCATAACACTACCAAATCATTCAAACGAAATGCAGTGATGATATGTACAACTAGGCTTGGTACTGATAATCCCTGTAAAGTTTCGTTGAAATCCGGCCCTTATGAAGGTCCTATCGTCTTGAAGAGGCAAAATACAACATCTTTGAACTAATTCAAGGGCCATAACTCCAGTGTTACTAATCCAATTTAGTTGGTTTTCAAACTTGTCCAAGACTTCATTACTATCAACAATCTGGTTTAGTTGGTTTTCAAACTTGTCCAAGACTTCATTACTATCAACAATCTGGTAAAGTTTGGTAAAGATCAGATGAAAAATGAAGGCAAGATCATCTTAACGAGGCAAAATACAGCATTTTCAACTAAATCAAGGGCCATAACTCTGGTGTTTCTGGTCAGATCTAGCTGGTTTTCGAAATAATCCAAACTTTTAATTTTAGCAACAAACGTATGAAGTTTGAAAAAGATCGGATGAAAAATCATGTTAACGAGGCCAAATTATAGCATATTTCCGAAAATCAAGGGCCATAACTCCGGTGTAAATGGTCCGATCTGGGTGGTTTTCAAAATTGTCCGAGTTTTCATTGATATCTACAATCTGGTAAAGTTTGAAAATGATGTTCTGGACAGATAAATCACCAGATGTATGAACAGACACATAAAACACATGTATGGACAGATACATCAACCGGATGTATGGACAGACATATACACTAGATGTATGGACAGATACATAAACTGGATGTATGGACAGATACATAAACTGGATGTATGGACAGATACATAAACCAGATGTATGGACAGATACATAAACCGGATGTATGGACAGATACATAAACTGGATAAAAGGCACCACAAGACAACCAGAACATTTCAAGAAGATACCTTGAACAATTGTGAAGTTATGCACCGGAAAGAATAAATTTGCGAAGACGAACCATTTGGAGTTACAAAATACTAACTGACTACCTTGTTTCCATGGAAATGCCAATAATATCATAAACAAAAAATATCACTATAAGTGACAAATGCCCCCGAAGTGACCTTTGACCTCTAAGTATGACCTTGACCTTGGAGCCACGGACCTGGATTTTGTGCACGACACATCATTTGGTTGTGGTGAGCACTTGTGCCAAGTTATTTGAAAATCCGTCCATGAATAGCAGAGTTATTGACCGGACACAATTTGACTTTTGACCTCCAAGTGTGACCTTGACCCTGAAGACCTGGGTTTTGCGCGCAACACCTTGTCTCGTTATGTCACCACTTGTGCCAAGTTATTTAAAAATCCCTGCAGGGGTTGTGACGTTAAGGTCCGGACACGAAAATGCATACTTGTTTTTGACCTATGAACTGTAAGTGTGACCTTGACCTTTGAGGTACGGACCTGGGTTTTGCGCGCGACACATCATCTTATGGTGATCACTTGAACCCCATGCAGGGGTTTTGAAGGTACAGTCTGGACACGAACTGCGGACTGACGGACAGACGACCTATGAACTGCAAGTGTGACCTTGACCTTTGAGGGGTTTTGAAGGTACAGTCCGGACACAAACTGCGGACTGACAGATGTACGGGGGCATAAAAAGTTTCAATACATCCATGTGCATGTATATATATATATATATATATCAAAAGGCACTAAATGACCATTAGTTGAACAAATTGTTTTGCATACATGCCTCCGTGGTTGAGGAGTCAATGACGTTGCATTGTAAACTTTCTCGCTTCTTTGACAAATTCAAATCAGCATACATGTATATATATCAAAAGGCGTTATTTATGTAATAAACTGATCAATCTTGTGACAGGTACTGAGATATGTACGCCTATCGATCGGCAAAAAAACCCAACTTGAGCGGCCGTTAATTGAAGTATTATGTGCGTAAATGGAAGTGATAAATGGGCAGTTCAGGTTCCAAGAGAATCAATGAAATCAGTGTCAGTGAAGTAGATTAAATAACCTGTCCAGTAATTCACATAACAATGGATATAAATACTGTAGTTACTACTGGCAACGATGTCATGTGGTCTAGCAGTTACCTTAAAATGCATAGTGCTGCTATAATAATGAGATTAGGTAGCAATAGTAACCCTTAACCCGCTACATATATATAATGGACTGTTCTTTCTTTGAATTAAGACCATTCTATTTATGTGACAAAGGGGTGTTTTGGGGAAATGACTGATCACAGGCTGATCTGGGTATACAATGGACACAAAGGCTATTATAGTCGTGCTTAGCGGGTCGACCCGAATGTTAAAAGAATAAAAAGTGAAGCACCAACAGTGGTCTGAACACCGGATTGTGAATTCAACATTTTAACTGAAAAATATAAGTAAAAATGGGGGATAATTCAGGTAAAATACATGACAGAGTTATGGTTCTTGTCACAGAACATTGTGTAATGATAATGATCAAGTGTGCCAAGTTTCAAAGCTTTCCGATAAATTGTTTTTGAGAAATGAGGAAAATTAAAAACGCGTAGACAGACGGACGGACGGAAATCACCAAACTATAAGCCTGGATTTGCTATGCAATCCAGCTAAAAATCGATGGTAGTTTTTTTTATGCCTCCCTTTTATACCCCTGAAGGAAGGCATATAGTAATTGCACCATCTATCCGCCCGTCCGTTCGTCATTTCATCCGAAACAATCATGTCTCAGCCATAACTTTGCAAGAACTGAAGGGATTTCCATGAAACGACACAATTTATTTTAACCACAATGAGAAAGTATGTCGTGTGCAAGAATCGGATTTGTACGTCAAAGTTCAAGGTCACACTTGGAGGTCAACGGTTAAATGAGTCAAATTTTATCGGCATTTGCCATTTATCAATGACTTTGCCTGTTGTTTTAACTTTTTCACAGTAGACTAGTACATTAACAAGAGGTCAATGACCTAGAAGCTCTACTGATAGATTTTGATAGCTAGATCAGCATTACTGTGAAGTTTCATGAAAACCAATCATGTAGTTTCAGAGTACCCAGCTACAAGATTTTAGTATATATAACTCTATGTAAACAAAGATGGCCGTTGGCAGTCATGTTTAATGTTGAATCAAAATAATTTTCAAAAATAACCAACATCATGTCATGCATTAAAATCTAATTTTAGCCGTGGCGGCCATCTTGAATTTTTTGCTGACCTGAATTTTTGCTAGGATCAACTAGACATCGAGAGCAACATTCCTGTGAAGTTTCAGGAAAATCCGTCAAGTGGTTTCATGAGTAGTCGCCACAAGTTTTTTTTATATAACTCTATGTAAACAAAGAAGGGCTCCTGGTGGCCATGTTTGACATCCAATCACAATGAACTTTGGTTAGGATCAACTACATGTCATGCCAGTCATTTTGGTAAAGGTTTTTGAGAAGTAGTCGCCACAAATCACATTTTTTAAATATATTTTTAGCCCTGGCGGCCATCTTGAATTTCCGGGCGACCTGTTCTAGGATCAACTAGACATCAAGAGCAACATTCCTGTGAAGTTTTATGAAAATCCGAACAGTTATTTCAGAGGAGTAGTCGCCACAAAAAAAGTTTACAGATGGACGGACGGACAGACAGACAACAGACGCCGCACCACGGCATAAGCTCTGCTGATCAAATCAGTCGAGCTAAAAATGACTGCTACATCGGTAACATTCCCAAAAGGGTGAAAAAAATCGCTGTGTAAATTCTCTTGCATGTGAAAACAGTCATCTTGTTAATTTGTGGTTTTCTGGAATTTCTCATGAAGTCTGAAGCTTCTAACTTCTTCTCAGACATAAAGTTAGGATGAATTTCTCATGATGTCAAGCTTCTAACTTCTTCTCAGACATAAAGTTAGGATGTTTAACACATAATGATGTAAAATATTACAGCAATATATTACAGCATGTATTACAGCAATGTATTACAGCAATGTATTACAGCAATGAGGTTGATTTGACAAATTTGACTGTACACTTTCTTTTTCGACTGAGTATATAATTATAGTTGTAGTAGAAGTGATGTAGGAATATAAGAAACTTTCACGGGTATCCAGTGAAGATAGGGAATTTCAACCCGAGGTATAAGTGTTTTTATTGGAACCGAGGCTCTGCCGAGGTTCCGATTAAAACACTTATACCGAGGGTTGGAATTCCCTATCTGAACCGAATACCCATGATAGATTCTTTTTCTTGCACATCAGACCAAAGAAAGCACAGAATACTATTTAGGATATATTTTGGACTTTGTTGCATATATTCCGTTTATAACAAATACAACAATATATTCTGTTTATAATAAATATAACAAATAAAAATTAGTGAAATAAGTAATATATTTTCGAGTATTGACGTACGACTTCTTTCATAATAGTTGCTCATGATATTACATCATCATACTGTGTGTGAAAGCCTATTTTTTACTGTATTTGAGCACTTCAGTTTAATACCTCGTACAAATGCAACAAACGTCCTTTTGCACGTGTGCTTACACAAGGAAACAACAGTTATTTAGCACTTTCTCATAATTATATTCCCAGAAATTATATATCTCCGAATCGGAAGAAAGCAATCGAGTTTCTGACATAAGCCAAGTTGCCAGGAGGATTGGTTAAATAAATAATTACAACCTTTACTCCAGACTCCGTCTTTTGTCTCAATGTTATTTGTAACCGGCATCCGACTCAATATTGAATTAAAGGCGAGTTTTTATCTTGAGGCGATATTCTTTAAATAAAATACTCCAGAGCTGGTTTAGGGGTGAGTGGGACAGTATCTGGAATCATTAATTGAATGTTGTAAAATGATTAAGTATGAGGGAAAATCAATAGTCCTGCCAGTGAATTGAATCCTTTTTAAATGGCTCATCAACACAAAGTTTGGATTATACGGACCTCCCAGTTACAGACAGACTGGGAGTCAGAGACTGGGAGATACAGAGGAACTGTTTTGTTTGTTTGTTTGAATGGTTTAGACTGAGAGATACAGAGGAACTGTTTTGTTTGTTTGTTTGAATGGTTTAGACTGAGAGATACAGAGGAACTGTTTTGTTTGTTTGTTTGAATGGTTTAGACTGAGAGATACAGAAGAACTGTTTTGTTTGAATGGTGTTTTACGTCATTTTTAGCGTATGTTAGGCCATGTATGTTTGGTAGAGGCGGACCACCCAATCTTTTCTGGGCAGAACCAATAATGTATACCTCTCACCATCCCTAACAATCTATACTTTCTCACTTGAAAGGCGAACTCCCAGTGAGATACAAACCAGTAGCGGTGAGAGGCGAGAACGTTTACTACCCAGGCCACAGAAGCGCGACACAGAGGAACTGAGGATGACCTTAAAGGGAATGTAGCGACACAGCCAAAATCATCTTTATTATTGAGAGTTCTGAAATACTTAAATAAGGGTGAAAGAATTATCAAAATCGGATGATAAACAAAAAAGATATGATCATTTGAAGTTTCTGTTGAAACGGATATGGAAGCAGCCATTTTGAGAGCTATGACATCACGGTTCTCAATGACCATATATGGAATATTTATAAATATGAAAATGATCTGATTTATAGGGAAATAATGACAGCAACTGTATGAAAAATATGTATTACTTAATGGCAGTAATGCTTTATATGACCAGTAAATAAATCATTCATTTGCAGTGATTTTCTTCATTTTAAATGATATTTATCAATATTCCATATATGGTAATATTGAACTACGACATCATAGTTCTAAAAATGGCGGCTCCCATATTCGTTTTAGAACAACCTTTAAATGGTCAATTCTTTTTTGTTTATCATCCGATTTTGATAATTCTTTCACCTTTTTCCAAGCTTTTCAAAACTCTCAAGAACAAAGCTGATTTGGCTGTGTCGCTACATTCCCTTTAACTCCTACATGCCTTTAGGATAAATATACATATGTACAATTCTGACTCAGAGACCATTTGCGCTTTGAACAAAAAATTATACACCTCGGCCCGTATTCATAAAGACGAAAATATTACTTAAGGGTGCCCTCTGGTGAATATCAGAACAGTAAGAATTTTTTATTTCCCTGTTTTTTATGAAGACTAACATATTACTAGTTAGTTTCTGGAAAAATAATGATGGGTCGGTGATATAACTTTTTCGCAAAATTAATCTTTAGTAATACACTCTCACAGTGTGGTTTTAAATTCTGAATCAGCTGAAAATTGTGTATGGCAACTTATATGTGTGTAGTGTGGTTTGCAGAACAGGTATCGATTTTCCGTCTTTTTTAATGTAAAAGTTCATACTTTAGGACGAAAAATTAAGAGTTGTGGTATTTGTATCACCATCTGAACAATTATTACATCCCTTGTCATTACCCCACCCAGTTTACTATAAATTGCATTTTTAAATTTATGATAAATCAATTTTTCATGATAAAGGAACAGTTAACTTTTGAGATATTTTGTCTACAATATATATAAGACCTGAGTTTTAGAATGAAAAAATAAAAATTGGGGGTCGGTGTGCATATAAGAAAGATATTCAATAAAAACTGAGAAAAAAATGTGCTTTTTTAGATTTCGACGAGCTCTGACCTATAACGGCATAGGTCTGTAACAAATAATAGGAACAATACTTTGTATTGCTGTCTCTGTATATCCTAACACATGTCTTTGTAATAAAGTTTAAATTAAGTGAATATCTTAAACGGTTTTTGAGATATACCATCTTTTGTACCCCTACCCCCCATTTTGGCTTATGTTAAAAATTGTCAATTTTGGGCACAAAATGTGAGGTAAAAAAAATAATCTAAAAAATGTTCATTTTTTTTGCATTAAATATCCCTATTGGGCATGAGTTTGTTACTGTATAATTATTTTTTCCAGTTTTATTATAATTTTTGAAATATAACAAATGTAAATTTCCGGAAGTGCAAAAATCCAAAACCTCAGCAGTGGTCACCCTTAAGTCAAAATTTAAGATTTTTACATATTTTCAAATATCCTTATTAACCTCACATGGACACTACAGAGCATCTATTTTAATACAAATATTTAGCTATGGGTTTTATCAATCCATAGCATTATTAAAACTATAAAGAAGATGCTTAAAACGGAATTATGGAATCACATGTAATAGTAAGTATAATGCACAAACAATATGAACAAACAATGGTGGTGGGAGGGGTGGGGGTGGGGGAGGGGTGGGGTGGGGCTATGGGGAGGTTCATCCAAAATGAAATAATTTTTCAAGACCTAGTTGCATATTTATATTTGGCACTGCACGATTATCTGTAGAGATATTCTAAAGAAAACAGTGACAGATGATTGTTCAGAAATTAATATATATAGTCATGAAAATAATGCAAAATAACAAAAGCATTTTATTGAAATTTCAAAATCTGAATTTTCAAATTATTTATTTTTGGTCTAAAATGTTTCTAAAGAATACAGAAACACGAAACAGTTTCAATTTTTGGAATGCAATGTGTATTTAAATGTGTGCGATGATGCAAAATTTAATCTTATTGAAATAAAGAAGGGATGGTCCTTAACTTATTTTGAGGAGTATATAATAATTTAAGCAATCGACATCACATTATACTGCTTTCCGCCTTTTCAGAAAAGGAAGTAGGTTGCCTCATGTAGAATATCACCCAAATTTAGAACCTTATATTTTATATTCCCTTGATACTTTCTGTTGAAAATTATTAGTGTTTAATTTGGAATAAACTTCACTTTTCAAGGAGGCGGAGCTACTGCGCATGCATCCAATGTGTCTCAACAAATGGCTGTTCCACTGTCTGCAAATATACTGACGGTAGTTGCCTCTTTTATATTTTAATCATTATCATTCTCCCAATCCATCTTATTTACGGTACTACTTACATCCATGGTACTAATAACATCCAATGAGCATCAAGATTTTCAAATTTTTAGCCTTCTTATTTTCATATCGGAACAAGATTTGCAAATTATCTATTACCGGTAAGTGATTTCATGAAGCGTTCAATTTAATGGACTTCAACTAAACTAAGCTCCACCTACCAATGTGTGTGTAGAATAGAAAACCCATGAAATCAGATGTTTTGTAGCTATGATAGCTGATAATTAATAGGGTTGTTGTTGGACATGGGGGTCACCCGCAGCTAAAATAATGCCGCCAGAGATTGGGTGGCTTGAACTATCAGTCTGTTATAGAGATTATTACAATTTGAAAGTAATACCGATAGGTTCATTTGTCGCTGACTGTTGACCTTATTAACTTAAAATTATAACAAGAGTATCAAGAATTGCGGGGCAATCCATAGTCCCCCACCGGCCCAGACAAACATTTTCCAGACATTTTCTATGATAGAGGCCAAAGATCAAGGTCAAGTTCACAATGACATTATTTTGGTACGCGACACACCGCTATCCCAAAATGTATTCACATACCAAGTTTGGTGTCTATAAGTGTTATAGTATTGAAAATACGTTCCGGACAACTATTTTCTATGACAGAGGTCACAGGACAAGGTCACAATGTCCTTATTTTGGTACGCGATACACCGCTATCCCAAGATGTATTCACATACCAAGTTTGGTATCTCTAAGGGTTATAGTATTAAAAATATGGTCCGGACAAGCATTTTCTATGACAGAGGTCACAGGTCAAGTTCACAATGACCTTATTTTGGTACGCGACACATTGCTATCCCAAGATGTATTCACATACCAAGTTTGGTATCTCTAAGTGCTATAGTATTGAAAATACGGTCCGGACAAGCATTTTCTATGACAGAGGTCACAGGTCAAGGTCACAGTGACCTTATTTTGGTACGTGACACACCACTATCCCAAGATGTATCCACATACAAAGTTTGGTATCTCTAAGTGTTATAGTATTGAAAATACGGTCCGGACAAGCATTTTCTATGACAGAGGTCACAGGTCAAGGTCACAGTGACCTTATTTTGGTACGTGACACACCACTATCCCAAGATGTATCCACATACCAAGTTTGGTATCTCTAAGTGTTATAGTATTGAAAATACGGTCCGGACAAGCATTTTCTATGACAGAGGTCACAGGTCAAGGTCAAGGTCACAATGACCTTATTTTGGTACGCGACACACCGCTATCCCAAGATGTATTCACATACCAAGTTTGGTATCTCTTAAGTGCTATAGTATTGAAAAAATGGTCCGGACAAGCATTTTCTATGACAGAGGTCACAGGTCAAGGTTAAGATGACCTTATTTTGGCACGCGACACACCGCTATCCCAAGATATATTCACATACCAAGTTTGGTATCTCTAAGTGTTATAGTATTGAAAAAACGGTCCAGACAAGCATTTTCTATGACAGAGGTCACAGGTAAAGGTCAAGGTCACAGTGACCTTATTTTGGTATGTGCCACACCATTATCCCAAGATGTATCCACATACCAAGTTTGGTATCTCAAAGTCTTATAGTATTGAAAATATGGCCCGGACACATTTTCGGAACATTTTCTATGATAGAGGTCACAGGTCAAGGTCAAGGTCACTTGTGACCGTTTATGTAAGATTCTACACCGCTAATCCCAAGATGTATTCAAATATCAAGTTTGGTATCTCTAAGTGTTATAGTATTGAAATACTGGTCGTCGACAGCATTGTTCTATGACTGTTTGTTTGCAAGCTGTTTTACGTCTTGTCAACGCATAACACGTTATATAAGATTGTCGAATGTTTTGTGATGGAGGGCAGACCACCCACTTTTCCTGGGTAGAACCAGTTACTGTACACATCGACCATCCATTAAGTAATGAGACATCTTCATTACTACTCACGTCGAGCTCTCAGTGGATTCGAACCCGCAGCGGTGAGAGGCGAAGGTTCACAGGTCAAGGTCAATGACTGGGTTTTGCGTGCGACACTTCGTCTTGTTATGTGATCACTTGTGCCAATTTATTTGAAAATCCTGCAAGGGTTGTGACGTTACAGTCTGGTCACGATGTGCGTACCTGGTTTTTGACCTATGAACTTCAAGTGTGACCTTGACCTTTGAGGTACGGACCTGGGTTTTGCGCGCGACACAACGTCTTGTTATAGTGATCACTTGGCACTAGTTATTTAAAAATTCCTGCAGGGGTTGTGACGTTACGGTCCGGACACGAAATTGCGTACCTGTTTTTGACCTATGAACTTCAAGTGTGACCTTGACCCTTTGAGGTACGGACCTTGGTTTTGCGCGCGACACATCATCTTGTTATGGTGATCACTTGTGCCAAGTTATTTAAAAATCCATGCAGGGGTTTTGAAGGTACAGTCCGGACACGAACTGCGGAATGACGGACAGACAGACGGACTATGAACTTCAAGTGTGACCTTGACCTTTGAGGTACGGACCTGGGTTTTGCGCGCGACACATCATCTTGTTATGGTGATCACTTGTGCCAAGTTATTTAAAATCCATGCAGGGGTTTTGAAGGTACAGTCCGGACACGAACTGCGGAATGACGGACAGACGGACTATGAACTTCAAGTGTGACCTTGATCTTTGAGGTACGGACCTGGGTTTTGCGTGCGACACATCGTCTTGTTAAGGTGATCATTTGTGCCAAGTTATATAAAAATCCATGCAGGGGTTTTGAAGGTACAGTCCGGACACGAACTGCGGAATGACGGACAGAATCCGGATGGTGCGATTACTAAATACTATAAAATTTTCAGGGGCATAAAAAACAAAGACCTTGACAGATGAGTTTTAGGAAATTTGCCATTTACCACTATAGCATCTATAACCAACCACATTAACTCTGCAAAAAAAAAAAAATCTTTAAGGGACATGGCAATTTGAATGTTTTAAAAACTCAGAGTCTCATTAGTTTTTTCTATATCACTTGCATGCTGTTTACAGATCAGTATTAATGTGCATCTGAATGGTCAAACAGACTGTTTTTGCATATTTGCTAATAGTTGGTTTCACAAATAATATATTCAAATCTATTGTAAAATAACTAAATCCAAATTTTATAACCTTTTATTCAAATATATGCAAGCAGATTTAAAGTCAAATGATACTGGATTAATAAATAAATGGAGGAGTTAATTTCAATGCTTGATATTCAGTCCTGATTCTATTTAGGATGCTCTATAATTGGTTAAGGACATAACCAAGTAGCATTGGGAAATGTGTCCTTAAAAGGTGGAGGGACTATAATCCTTAGAACTTCACACACACGAGCGCACGCATGCACACACACACAAACACACACGCACACACACACACACTCTCTCAATGTTTGATAAATTCTTTAAGATTTTCAATCGACGTCAAGGAGAAACATTACCGTCTTCCTGGACTTAGGGAACACAGTTATATAATACACAAGTGTTATGTTGTCATAAGTATTGTATTTTCCTGGTAATTACTCAAATTGAAGTCGGTCTGGGAATACTTAAATATAAATTTGCATGAAGCATTTTTTTGTTTTGAATAGTTATACTCGAGAACTTCAAACATCTCACTGAAAACAAAGAACTCGAGAACTTCAAACATCTCACTGAAAATAAAGAAAGATTACCGGTATATCGTATTAAATTAGTTCCATATCTTATTTCAAAATCAGTTGCAAGTAAATTATCTCATTTTCATTTTATGAAATATTAAAACAGTAATGAACAATGGCTTTAAAATGAAATGATTTATAATTGAAATAAGATATTAAACTTGTAAAGGTACAATCATTATTTATTTTCAGTGAGGCATTTTTAAATTCCTCGAGTAAATATAATTAGGTGTTGTTCTATATATATACTTAATGCTAATTTACTAAGAAACTGTAAATTACTTAATAAAATTTCATTTTATGATATGAGTCCCATATTCTGACTTAAAAAAAATAGAAATGAAATAGTTTTTCTATGTACCATATATCCCGTATAAATTACTCCCGTATAAATAAACCCCACTTTTTTCGAAAAGGGGGGCGTTTATATGAAGTCATAAAAAATACATGGATTAGGAGTTCTAGTTAAGAGAAAATACACTTACTTGAGGTCTAGTTAGTAGGCTAAATTATACCTACAACCTATCATTTTAGAGGAAATATATGCAAAAATAAAAAAATGCCGGTATATATATATTAAAAAACTTCTTATGGTCTTATAATTATAATTATAAATGCCCTTTTTTTGTAAAATGCATCGCCCCTGGGAGCGTTTAAACGTGGGGTAAACGGTAATTAAATTTCACCATAATTTCTGCCAGGAATATGAAATATGGTTTAATTATATACATCTGAAATTCTATAAAACTTAAACCAATATATCAGGAGATAGAAATGTGTTTAAATGATTTGACAGTTATTTTTAAATCAAACATGTCATCCAGTTATAAATCTGTATTATATGAACATTTGTTTTTGAGAAAAATAAAATGAAAATTAACCCAATGGATAAACAGCCGTATTAGGCCATAAAGAAAATAGGCGCGTTTCCTATTGCATTCTCTAAATATATGTTTTTTTGGTGTGTTTTTTTAAGAAAAGATATTGTGATATTCTATTTATCACATAAAACACATACAAGTTGTTGATACAACTGAAAGTTTCTCTGTGATGTTGTCAGTTTACCTCGATATAAGACTGCCCCCCCCCCCCCCCCACCCCACCCCCGTTACAAATAATAGGACACTTTAAACCAGAAGATCATTGTTTATTGTTTAACATGCATTTTATTAATTAGTTTAATAGTTATTAGCGTCATATTGTTAACATGAAAGTAAAAAAAAAGTTAAACTCTGAACATATCATATGACATTCCAGGAAAAGTATAGGGCTTACCTAAATATTTCCATAGTTATAACACCAGTGCATAGTGGATTACAGAAAATTATAGAATGGTGTTATATTTTTCTTCCATGACATAAGCTATGTGATAAATCATCATTTTGGCATAAAGAGTTTTAGTGTCGGGCCCCTTAAAATTAGGGTCAGTCAGGCCACTGCAGAAACACATCTATTTTTCTTTTTGGTCTTACAAAAAGTGTTTCTTATAATAATGTAATTTTACTGTTCCTATAATTTAAAAACTTACCTACCGTCTCTATCCAAAATTGACGATCACTTTCAGTTACAAATTCACTTTAATTTTTTATGAATGCTTTAAAATATTAATAAAAGATGTGTTTTATCGAAAAATTGTAAAAAATATATTTTATTAATCAATAATTAAGCCAATATGCAACGTAATCCAGGAGTCCAAAAAATCAAAAGGCTAAATTTCCAGATTATCGTCCGCATCACAGCAAACCCAATGCCATTAGTGATGCTCCAACTCCAGAAGTTAAAACCTGAGTGTTCTTAGAAACAGACCATGCTGTCATTGCCATTATCTATCACACACAACACTCTGCATTCATTACCAACTAAATCACTGTCAGATACCAAGCAGCAGTCTCCAATACCTTTGTGGCTGCAGCAAAAAAAGGAGTAATATCTATTGAAATACTGTTAAATGATATGATAACCCAATCAATCACAGTCCAGTCTTAAATAATGCTTCGTTGATTAATATATATTTAAGATTCCATTTTATGGTACAGTGTCCATCATCATAGTCAGGCTATAGAAATAGAATATAATAGAGATGAAGGAAAAAGTCAAGGGGAATAAAGATGCAACAATTGAATTGAATTGAATTGAATGTTGTTTAACGGCTCATCAACACAGTACAGGTTATTGAGAGCCGCCCCAGAGAGAGGGGAAGGATACATAGGAATCCGGGAACCTGCCCTACTCTTATTATCGAATAGATTCCTATGGTTCTTTAACGTGCTCGGTTGATAGACCGATACACGGGACCGCCCGGTTTACGTCCCCATCCGACAGACGAGGCTAAGGAAAAGTGTCTTGCCCAAGAACACACTGACGGAAAAGATGAAACAAGAGATGTGGTGAAGCATTTCTTATAGTATATACATGTAGTTTCATTTTGATGTGAAGGCTATGAATGCACCTAGGTAAATGGTTTACATGTGCGCTTATAGGCTGTAAGAAAATCTCAAATCTAAGAAGTCCTTTAGGACACATTTCCCACTTGCATGGTCATTGAAAAAGCATGGGAAGCTTAAATATTAACAGCCGGTATAAATTGAGGCCCGCTCTTAGTTTTTTTTATTTGTATAGCATTGCTATATTGAGGGTAAGAATAGCTTAACAACACTTTGTAATTTACTTTAAATAAGAAATATATGTTCATAATTTAGCTTTTGAATACAAAACTTATCTGGTATGTCTTAATTGTTTTAAGACCAAAAATCAGAGCACAACACAATAAATATACAACATTCTTTAATGTGTTATGTGTACTGGTCACAAATGCTTTATTTGGTGGGCCTCATAATCTGAAGAAAAATTGAATATCACACTGTGCTCAAGAAATTGTATGGCTAACAGTGATTTACAGTTACCTATAGAAGTTCTCTCCCCACAAATACAATAGGCTCGAAATATGTCCATAATTGGCAGTAAGGAAATACCAACTTTAGGAGAGCACCTTTTAGGCTGAAAATATTAAATCTATTAAGGCCCTTATATGCTGTAAGAAACAATAAAATCTAGGAAGGCCATTAATAGGCTGTTAAGAAAATACCAAATCGATGAGAGTGTCACTTAATTATAAGCTGTACAGCATTTTTCTGTATTCCAATTTCACATTGTAATAGTAATTTTATGTATGCAATATTATATTGAAACAAATCATAACAAAACATTACCAAGAATATCAGATGATTATTAAGTTGCTAATGTATCTGTAAATGTTTTATCATTCGGTCCAAAATCCATTAGGTGTGTAAAGAGAGGAATTTGTATTCCTCTATTTTGAAGAGGAATACAAATTCCTCTTCAAAATTCTACATTAATAATCTGACACATGCTGACATGATGGAAACCCTATACCATCACATGACAATTGAATTGAATGTTGTTTAACGGCTCATCAACACAGTAAAGGTTATTTAGAGCCGCCCCAGAGAGAGGGGAAGGATACATAGGAATCCGGGAACCTGCCCTACTCTTATTATCGAATAGATTCCTATGGTTCTTTAACGTGCTCGGAGGATAGATTGATACATGGGACCGCCCGGTTTACGTCCCCATCCGACGGACGAGGCTAAGGTAAAGTGTCTTGCCCAAGAACACACCGACGGAACTCAGTGGCACCACGGAGGATTGAACCTGGGGCCTCCGGTTACATAACCGCCGCGCTACCGACTGCGCCACGCCAGCCCCCCATCACATGACAAAGACTGACACAAGGCAAAGACTGACACAAGGAAATGCAAGGAACACGCAAGTGAACTCTACTATATGCAGCATCTGAAAGCCTCACTGCACCAACCAAACATAATTTATACTGCACCAAATTTCATCTTAATCTGCTAAGGAATTCCACGGATATAGTATTTTTTTTAATTGCTCACAGGCAAACACAATAATGAACACAGATGACTGTGGACACAGATGACTGTGGAAAAAAGTGCTCTCTTCTTAAAGACATCACACCAGCCTAATCCATCCTATAGAAATAGTGGGGGCATAATTATGATTGTTTTTTTCATGCATTGTGAGAAGATCGAGAATTTCATGCAAAATTGGAGATTGGTATGTACAGTTATATTATGAGGCCCCGACAAACAATTTTAAATCCGATTTAATTATTTCTAAATTGTATGTGTAACAGTACAAGCATGATTTAATTTCAATAGTTGTAGTATTGATTTTGGTTAAGTTTAAGACAACATATATTATATTGTTAATTTAATAATAATTATGTGTAAACTTACATTAATTGGGTCTTCTAAAATGGTCTCCAAATACAGTCTTTGAACAATAAACTGACCAAATTTGATTTCGGTATCCATATAGGATGATCGACGTTCGTTGTCCAAACTAATGTTTTCATTCCAATGACACACAGATAAGTTTGTTTTTAAAATGTACAGTATATCACCACAAGAACCTATCATTTTGTCGTGAAAAATGTTTAGTGTGCTATTAAAAGATTCCATTAAATAAGAGTCCATACTGAAAATGTAGTTCTGGGGAGTTTTGTAAACGTCAAAACTTTTGATTGTCGATAATAAAAGCTGTTTTGCAAAAGGGTCTGTTATGATAATACGACTTGGCTCATAGTTTTTATCTGTTTTACATCTGGATGCTGGATCCTAATTTAGAGAAAATACCATACATGGGACATTTGTGGGACTAGAAAGGATATTTTGTCATGATTGTAATGTTGTTTATTGTGTATTATTTCAGGCTATACATCTGTACATATTTGTTATAATAAAATAAATTGAATTTGCAGATTTTACCTTTTTAATCTGCCATATTTAAATGTTTCTATTCGAAACAGTAAAATGAACATTTAGCAATTGTAAGAAACATTGCACATTGTAGTCTTATATAAAATTATGTCAGGGCCTCAATAAATATTTTCCACAGTAGAGGATTAACAAGTTTGTGATCGTCTCTAGCTGTAAAATGTCCGTGATCTTTTGATTCTGGTGTGATGTCTTTAAAGAAGCTATCCCGCCAACAACAGCCAACATTTATGACATATGTACACCTTTTCAAAACCTATTGATGATGAGATAAAATTATATATCTAACATATTTTGAGAATTCAAGCTCTATAGACACAATTATAAACAACTTTACCAGCCAAGCCAAACCCCATGATAGAAAAATTTAATAAGTTACCAACTCATAATTCATTTTCATATATTCCTTCAGGCATAAGGGTATTTCAAGAACCAGTGAATATAAACTTATCCTTTTTATCGGCATTTTTGTATGATCTGATTTCCTGGACAGAGTTTTGATGAACAGTTTTGTAGTGTAAGTTTGCCGTTATTTGGCGAGTTCTTTTTTTTTTTGGCAGTAAAAAACTGACAACTTATTGCCACAATTTTAATATTTGTGCACAAAAATAAATTTGGCATCAAGCCTTAACTGTTCAGGACAAATAATGCATCATTAATTTGGTAAATTAACAAAATAAAAATATATATAAACGCACATGTTTTGCCTTGAGTGATACTTAAATATTTATATACATCCAGCTTTGAAGTTGGGGCTGCAGTGCCCTATTGAATATCATGTTGTGGCTGCAGTGCCCTGCTTAATATCATGTTGTGGCTGCAGTGTCCTGCTTAATATCATGTTGTGGGTGCAGTGCCCTGCTGAATATCATGTTGTGGCTGCAGTGTCCTGCTTAATATCATGTTGTGGCTGCAGTGTCCTGCTTAATATCATGTTGTGGCTGCAGTGTCCTGCTGAATATCATGTTGTGGCTGCAGTGCCCTACTGAATATCATGTTGTGGCTGCAGTGCCCTACTGAATATCATGTTGTGGCAGCAGTGCCCTACTGAATATCATGTTGTGGCAGCAGTGCCCTACTGAATATCATGTTGTGGCAGCAGTGCCCTGCTTAATATCATGTTGTGGCTGCAGTGCCCTACTGAATATCATGTTGTGGCAGCAGTGTCCTGCTGAATATCATGTTGTGGCAGCAGTGCCCTACTGAATATCATGTTGTGGCAGCAGTGCCCTACTGAATATCATGTTGTAGCTACAGTGCCCTACTGAATATCATGTGGCTGCAGTGTCCTACTGAATATCATGTGGCTGCAGTGTCCTGCTGAATATCATGTTGTGGCAGCAGTGCCCTACTGAATATCATGTGGCTGCAGTGTCCTGCTGAATATCATGTTGTGGCAGCAGTGCCCTACTGAATATCATGTTGTGGCTGCAGTGTCCTACTGAATATCATGTGGCTGCAGTGTCCTACTGAATATCATGTTGTGGCTGCAGTGTCCTACTGAATATCATGTTGTGGCAGCAGTGCCCTACTGAATATCATGTTGTGGCTGCACTGCCATACTGAATATCATGTGGCTGCAGTGTCCTACTGAATATCAAGTTGTAGCTACAGTGCCCTACTGAATATCATGTTGTAGCTACAGTGCCCTACTGAATATCATGTTGTGGCAGCAGTGTCCTACTGAATATCATGTTGTGGCTGCAGTGCCCTATTGAATATCATGTTGTGGCTGCAGTGCCCTACTGAATATCATGTTGTGCCTGCAGTGTCCTACTGAATATCATGTTGTGGCTGCAGTGCCCTGCTGAATATCATGTTGTGGCTGCAGTGCCCTGCTGAATATCATGTTGTGGCTGCAGTGTCCTACTGAATATCATGTTGTGGCTACAGTGGCCTGCTAAATATCATGTTGTGGCTGCAGTGTCCTACTGAATATCATGTTGTGGCTGCAGTGCCCTACTGAATATCATGTTGTGGCTGCAGTGTCCTACTGAATATCATGTTGTGGCAGCAGTGTCCTACTGAATATCATGTTGTGGCTGCAATGCCTACTGAATATCATGTTGTGGCTGCAGTGCCCTACTGAATATCATGTGGCTGCAGTGCCCTACTGAATATCATGTTGTGGCTGCAGTGCCCTGCTGAATATCATGTTGTGGCTGCAGTGTCCAGCTGAATATCATGTTGTGGCTGCAGTGCCCTACTGAATATCATGTTGTGGCTGCAGTGTCCTGCTGAATATCATGTTGTGGCTGCAGTGCCCTACTGAATATCATGTTGTGGCTGCAGTGCCCTGCTGAATATCATGTTGTGGCTGCAGTGTCCTGCTGAATATCATGTTGTGGCTGCAGTGCCCTACTGAATATCATGTGGCTGCAGTGTCCTACTGAATATCATGTTGTGGCAGCAGTGCCCTACTGAATATCATGTTGTGGCAGCAGTGCCCTCTGAATATCATGTGGCTGCAGTGCCCTACTGAATATCATGTTGTGGCTGCAGTGTCCTACTGAATATCATGTTGTGGCAGCAGTGCCCTATTGAATATCATGTTGTGGCAGCAGTGGCCTGCTGAATATTATGTTGTGGCTGCAGTGCCCTACTGAATATCAGGTTGTGGCTGCACTGCCCTACTGAATATCATGTGGCTGCATTGCCCTGCTGAATATCATGTTGTGGCTGCAGTGCCCTGCTAATATCATGTTGTGGCTGGCTGCAGTGCCCTGCTGAATATCATGTTGTGGCTGCAGTGTCCTTCTGAATATCATGTTGTAGCAGCAGTGTCCTACTGAATATCATGTTGTGGCAGCAGTGCCCTACTGAATATCATGTGGCTGCAGTGTCCTACTGAATATCATGTTGTGGCTGCAGTGTCCTGCTGAATATCATGTTGTGGCTGCAGTGTCCTGCTGAATATCATGTTGTGGCTGCAATGCCCTACTGAATATCATGTTGTGGCTGCAGTGTCCTGCTGAATATCATGTTGTGGCTGCAGTGCCCTACTGAATATCATGTTGTGGCTGCAGTGCCCTGCCAGTGTATTCGTCCAGCCAGTGTTCGCCAGCCAGCCATGCAGCCGTCTTTTGCACGGCCGTTTTTGAAACATCGCAGCCAATATTTGATGGAGAGGGATGTAAACAACACTTACAAACTCTTACTGTCTCAATATTGTTATGTTCTGTATACATTTTTAGAAGAAAGATGATCTAAAATGTACCTTTTTCATCTTTATCTGTGAAAATGAATTGCCCCAGAGACAACGACTTGGCGCAAATTGGCTCTCAGTGCGTGCCATCAAATTATTTTACACATTCGTACACCCAAGTCTTGAATTTCTGTCTAATACACTGCTGCAGGCACCACTGGGTTACCTTAGGCAGGACACTTCCCTTAGCCTTCTCCGTTGAATGTGGAAGCAATTGCGGCGGTCCTGTGTATTGAAATCTATCCTACGAGCACGATAATCATAGGAATCTTTATATAGTGAGAGTATGACAGGGTTCCCCGATGCGAATGTATCCTTCCCCACTCCATGGGGCAGTGCAAAACAACATAAACAATATGTTGAGTGGCCGTTAAACTACAATCAACTTTCATGTTAAAATGACACTGAATAAATAACGGCACACATTTTAGCATGTACCATATTTCCCCTAATAGTAGTGCCTCTGCTGACAGAAGCGCACCACCACCTTTTAAAAAATAAAATTATTTTTTTAAATTCAATACATTTTCAAACTTTTGTATCTAAAAATAGATATCAAGAATATAGGTAGAACCGATGGATGCTCCCCGAATTGGGTGTTTTGTATTACAAAGGGCAATAGAATTTTAATGAAGCTAGAGCTATGTTTTTGATCCCTCACATCGCCCTTTAACATTGTGTGAAATTTCATTGCAGTCCAGTTAGTAGTTTTCGATGTATGAAATTACCAAGGGAATAAATCTAATTTGAATGAGGGTAGAGTTATGGTTCTTGTGTTCTGCACTTTCTATCATTGCCCTCTATTATTGTGTGAAGTTTCATTGCTGTTCCATTCGCAGATATTGAGTTTTGCTCCAGACAAGAATGATAAGTATAAAATTACAAAGGGCAGTAACTTCAATTTAAACTGAGATAGAGTTTAGGTTCTTATGTTCTGCACTTACTCTTATTACCCTCTATCTGGTGTGTTTCATTGCAGTCTCTTTCATAGCTTTAAAGTTGTGCTCCGGACAAGAATTAAAAGTATAAAACTACAAAAGGCAATAACTCTAATTTAATTGAAGACAGAGTTAATGTTCCTGCACTCTGCACTTCATCTCATTACCCTCTATCATTTATGTGAAGTTTTATTGCAGTACCGCAAGTAGTTTTGAAGTTATTTTCCAGACAAGAATTCTAAGCATAAAATTACAAAAGCAGGAGAAAAAATATATTTTACTTTATACTCGTCCTGTAGGACGAGTGGCATAGACATGTTACTCGTCCTTATAGGATGTTTACTCGTCCTGCTCTGATTGTAAAAGTTCATAAGTCAAAGCAGTCAGATACCGTCATTTAACACTATTATATATAAATAAAACAAAGGAAAATATCATGTGTTGTTTTTTTCTTTATATAAATCAATGAAAATTATGAAACTTTGACCAGTATTATAGATGACTATATTCTGTAGTTCACTACAGCCTGATGATGGCCATTACAGTTACTCTGGCATGGTATACATGGTATATATTTCCCCCTTTTCCTGTGAAAAAATCCTCTTTTAAAAAAACACACACTTTTTTAGTAGAAAATGTTAAGGAAAACAGCATACTTTTGCAATTCCCCTTCCTAAAGGCTCTGGTCCAAGTCACCTAAAAGCTGACAAATTCCCTTAAAGATTTCACGGGTGAAAGTGTTATTTGTATAAAATCAAATACAGTAACGTGCGCGCTCCGTGAAATTAGAACGGGAGCCGCATTTTAGTATGTCCCAAAACGGAAATGCGTCATTTCCCAATATCCGGTTGACTTAAATTGCAATATATCGGTGAATAAACAGAGTTGCAACTATTTACTGCATTTAATCGCTTAATAAACTATTTAAGAACTATTTTCTTTGTTTTTGTTTTCTACTGTTTTTGTTTTCTACTGAAATGTTACTCGTCCTCTCGGACGACCGATTCATGGGTTTCACTCGTCCGGATTCGAAATTCACTCGTCAATACGAGCGGACGAGTGGAATTTTCGTGCCCTGAAAAGGCAGAATGAAGACAGAGTTATAGCTTTTGCACTCTGCTCTTCCTCTTATTGTCCTCTATCCTTGTGTGAACAGTCCCTTAAAGACATTTTCTATAGTTTTTTCTGCATAACAGATTTTATTTAAACTTTTTGTACAGTAAATCTGTTATATATATAGACAGAAAAGGCAAAAAAAATGGTAGGTCACCATGATTGTTAAAATTTTAAAAAATAATTTGTAATGCCACGTACCGTCATTTCAATCTGTCCAAAAAGTTGAACAGTCCATGAAATAGCTAAATAAGACATTTTTGAAGTCTAATCATTTATTCATTGGTCACAATTCTGCTAAAATTGTATTAAAGTAAAGAACATTTAATTACAATAACATTTAAAGCTCATCTTTATGTAAAACCTATATTTTTTTACAAAATCTGTTGAGACCATTACCACAATGTATGCACAAATTAGCCCATAATGATACAATTTCCTTTTTTTTATGTTAACAATAATAGAATTTGTTTAAACTTTCTAAGCACATAGTTTAACATATATAAAAACAAAATGTGGAATAAAAATGATAGGTCCCCATGCTTGTTTAGAAAAATAAATTGAAACCCTACCCCTATGCTAAAAGGCCAAGTTTTGTATGAAATTATATAGAAATGGTATATTTTCCTTTTTTGTTATGTTCCTAAAAACAGAATTTGTTCAAACTTCCTAGGCACTTATTTGAACATATATTTAGACAATATATGCAATTAAATTTATAGGTCACCATCAGGGCTTCTAAAATTTTAAAATGCAAATCGGTCCAGGTTTTTTACTGCCGCAAGAATCGCACTTATTTTGACAATCGCCGTACCCCACCCATCATGTCAGCTGCACCATGCATTTTTTCCGTTTAGTCATTTATATAGAGAACTATTTAAAATTTATGTTTGTATTATATTTGTATTATTTATAACTTACTTTATCACAATTTGTACATTTTAATGACTGACATCATATCTTCGCTTTACTGAATGAATAACTTTCACTCAATATTAAAATTGTTGATCATTTGAGGAATTGAACTGGAAGTGTCTAATAAACCGGAAGTCGCGTGAAGAATCACCGTGGTAACCAATGTAATTTAGAGGCAGTCGAGTTCATTTGTCGGTTCTAACATTTTGTTTTATTACTTTCCTTAATTAATGTCATTAATATTATTAATGTCATTAATATTATACTTAAGTTATTGTAAAACAAAATATCAAACAAACAAGTAACACCGCTCGGTATTTTAATTTTTTTTAATGACGCAAACAAATTTCAGTCCCAGCTTTGGCCACTTAAAAAACAAACCGACACAAGCAAACAGGCTAACACCTTACGACTAACGGTATATCAAAGAAATTACAGACGGTAACACTCGCTTTAGTGAACCGACAGATATACTTTCTCATGCTACCTAGCTATAGATTCTTCCGGAAAACTCCCTACTATCGGTAATGGTTTAGTCCAAATTGACCTACTTTCGCACAGCGAGCGACAAACAATCGTGTTATGGATCAAAGAATATTGCAGCAAGGCATAGTTTAAGGGTAAAGGGCAATTGTAGAGTTTTTAACGACCGATAGATAAAATATCTGGACCGATTTAAACAGAGATTTTGAAAAGAAAAACGGTCTGGAGAAACAGATTTCGGTCTGGGAACTGATAAACCGGCGATTTTAGAAGCCCTGGTCACCATGCATATTGAGATTTAATATTGGTTTTTGGAACCGTACCATTATGCTTAAATTTTTTAATTTTGTTGGAATTTTTACAAAATGCTAAATTTTCCCTATTTTATGTATCTAATAATAGGTCTTTATTTAAATAAAGACATTAAAAATTCAAATTCAAAAAAAAATTCAAAAAAAAAAATTCAAAAAAAAATTCAAAAAAAATCAAAAAAAATTCAAAAAATACAAAAAAATACAACTAGACATCAAAAAAAACATTCCTGTAAATTTGTAGGAAAATACATCCAATAGTTTTAGAAGAGAAGTCGCCCAAAGAAGCTGCGCATGGAAAACTACCGAAAATGCCTTTAAGTAGTTATAAAGTTGAGGTCAGCTGAACAAAAATTTTAAGAATAAAATTACAAAGGGCAATAAATCTAGTTTGAATGAAGACAGAGTCATGGTTCTTCCACTCTGTACTTCCTGTTATTACTCTCTATCACTGTGAAGTTTCAATGCAATCCCATAAGTATTTTTGAAGTTATGCTCCAGACAAGAATTATATGGTACAAACTAACGAAGGGCTATAACTCTTAGTTTGAATGAAGACAGTTGCGGTTCATTCGCTCTTTACTTCTTCTTATTACCCTCTCACTGTGTGAAGTTTCAATGCAGTCCCATAAATACTTTTGAAGTTATGCTCCGCACAAAAATGACAAGTATTTAAAATAACAAAGGGCAATAACTGTAGTTTGAATGAAGACAGATTTATGATGGTTCTTGTGCTCTGCACTTTCTCTCATTGCCCTCTATCATTGTGTGAAGTTTCGATGTTATGCTCCGGACAATTAAGTGTGACAGATGGACGGACGGACGGACGGACGGACGGACGGACGGACGGACAAAGCGGCGACTATGTGCTCCCTCAAAAATGTTCCCAGATCATAAAAATTCAATAACTGTTCGGTCTTTTCTATAACACTAATAATAACAATTTTATAACAGCGCCTCCTTTGCATTTTGCATAGCGCCCGGGCGTTACTATTAGTGGAAATACAGTAACTGATGATCGTCCACAACCACTTTCAATCAGTGAAGAGCCCTTTAATTTAGAATAACACAAAACACTCAATAAATTAACGATAACTATAAAACCGGTACTTAAACATTGCCTTGTGTTCTTTACAGTCAGACGTTCATTTCCTATTATTTGAAGGTAAATGATCCTTATCCTGAAAAAAAGATATTATTTGCGCCAGGATTAATAGTCATTAGCTATGTAAGACGTTCAATGCCGGTTTCCAAGGAATCCAGGCCTTATATTCATTATATCCTGTCTCTGCCAAAGGTTATAATAATAATAATGCTTTCATTGGAAATTACCCTGGTATGATTTAAACACCCAGTAATAAGCTTTAGTATGACAGTATATGACAGCCGACAACAAAGGAGAATCAATAATCAGTATATACGAAAGCCGACAACAAAGGAGAATCAATAATCAGTATATACAACAGCCGACAACAAAGGAGAATCAATAATCAGTATATACGACAGCCGACAACAAAGGAGAATCAATAATCAGTATTAAGACTATATTTGGAAACATTCGAAACCTTTCGACAAGATTTTTTGTCACGATTTGTGACTCGTCATGACATTATAAGGTGTGGAAGACCTATTAGTCTATTTTTAGATAATCTTTTAGCGAGTGCCATACATGACATTTCCGTTATGTTTTTACATAAAAACAAACTTGTTGTTTTTTGCGGTTTTTTGTTTCACAAAGAAAAAAAGATATGCTTTTAACAGGTTTGAATGAGGAATGTCAATGCATATATGGTAACAAACTCTACTGCTAAGTGGCTTCCATAATAGGGCTGTAACAAATACACTAGGTGGCAAACGATACGTATCACGAATATGGGGTAGCGAACATGAATAAATATTCACGAACAACAAAATCACGTCAATAAACCATTAACCATTAACCCTTAAGCCGCTAAGCACAACTATAATAGCGTTTGCGTTCATTGTAAACCCAGATCAGCCCGTGAGTAACTGATCAATGTTTACAATGTCTGGCTGCTGATCAGTCCCCAAAACACCCCTTTGTCACATAAATTTAAGGGTGAACAGTCAACGACAGTGTCGTTAAGTGCCTTGTGTTTGAAGTTAAAAAATAATGTGTTTAAAGTTTAAAAATAATGTAGTCTCAATTTTAAGGTTTGCATTTATAACCGTCTATAAACAAACAAAACATTCTACAACAGGCACCTTTTATTCAAATAAGCTATTAATAATTTTATTTTTATTTAATATTTCCTAATTTTTATTTATTTTTATTTATTTAATTAGTTTGTTAAATAAATTACAGATCTAGAATTATTTATTATTTCAAGTTAAAATGCATTTTACTCTTTTATAAACTTAATGGTAACATTACCAAACAGAACTGCCTTATTTGTTAAATATCTGAACAAGTAGGCGCACTTTTACTGAGGGAAACTTAAATTGTAATAGTGTTTATTATTTGGCTGTTTTTTAAGCCGTTATTCCCAATCAAACTCTCCACAGTGGTTACTTCCCCTTTCTGTTACAGTAACCACTGCCACCACACAAATTTATAGCTGAAATCCAGCTAACTTTAATTTTTTGATTAAATGTTTTTTAGGTCAATATTTCAACTTGTTTCGTCCATAATATAGGAAAACAGTGTGAAAAACGGTATCTGGTTACAAAAATAATTTATTTATTCAAAAAAAATCTATTTTAGCGAATATGAACATCGGTTACTTGGTTACTTGTAAACAAACATGTATTTCGTTGAGAACATTACAGAAGCTGTGCGTAAATTTAATAAAGAGATTACACCCAAGCATAGACCTACATATGTATTAAAATCTATGACCCAAGCCAAAACAGGTTGAATGTTTTCAATATCTTCTCGAAGGTGATGATGTTATTGCCAATTGTGTGGTGGCAGGGATTATTGGCTACAATATCACTGCGCGGAGGTTGATTCCCAATGACAAGACCCTCCCCCCCAACCCCACTACCACCCAATTTTGAGACAAAAAATCCCAACTGAAGAAACAATTTGTTAAAAACATGAAGCAAATGCGGAATAGCTCTGTGAATGTTATGCTTTATTATGTACAACATGTAATTATGAAAATCAGAAATAATTGTTAGCTGTATTTTTTCCATGAAAAATCCCGCAAAAACGGTATATCGGTATATTGGGATACAGTGCCGCCAATCCGGTGCACCGCAGTACGATAACAACGTACCGGTATTTTACGATTCATGTAGCGTTTTATTAGAGCAATAATATAACCGCTTTAGTCGTCTTATTTTTCTATAAGCATCTGATCGAGACAGATCAATAGACTGGTTTCTGTCTATATTACACAGAGCTCTAGATAAGCTGCTCAAATAAATGAGCCAAAAAACGCAAAAGATTTCTTTCTGTGTGTACTAAAAACGTAAAAAAAATAAGAAAAACACAAACGATTTATTTCAATGTGTACCGAAACGTAAATACACCGCGTTTCGCAATCAATTAAATGGTTTGTTTGATTGTCGAATTGTTCTGTTCCGTACTCGTCACACGTTTGTAGAATATGTTTCTAGTACTGTATGATGCAAGACTCGATTAGAACATATTGAGAACAAGTCTATGTTTGACTAAACAAACATTTCTCAGACGGGTTTCGGGTTATGTTTACTTTATAAAACGTGTTGAATTGAGGTATCGTTAATAGGTACTGTAATCCAGCCTGCGTATTGATATCCTGTCAAATTTTCCCGTAAAATAGGAAAAGATGTCCGGAAGAAAACAATGCATAAAAATCGTTCCAAACGTAAATAAAATCATCAGCTATATTTCCGTTAAAGCAGATGTGTCGTCCGAGTCAATTGTCTAGCCAATAATATTTGATTTGATTGGTCAAAGTGTTTCAAAGTCAAAAAAGAAATACGATGGAAGCACAATTTCAGATAAAAGTATTGCTGGCTGGAAGTTGAAATTCCCATGGCTTGTAGTTGAGACTTAATGGCGATGGTGTATTGTACAATTTACAATAACTATCAGTAGTTCAAGAAGGAAAAAAGAGCAAATATAAAAAAACGAAGGGTATAAATATTGATAAAAAAATTTGACTGAGTTAAAAAAACAAATATAAAAAAAATGATGGGTAAAAAACCCAAATAGCAAAAACCTTATCTAGAGCTCTGTTACATATCAAGTTTGCGTCTGTACACTTAAAATAACTTCATGTAGTAGTAGTAGTACCAGTCGCGAGCATAGTGGATAATGAAAATGAATTAAATTTTTAATTTTCTGCCAAACAAAAAGGCTAAAAGTGCCGTGTGGGGCCATTTTCGATTGGTACAAAAGAAGGGAAATCAAGTGATCGAGCGGGACATTGCAGTATGCGTGCACTGCAAGTGTCAAATCAAGTACAGTGACGGTACAGTCGATTCCGTTTAATCGCAATCGGTTAATTGCATATTTCGGTTAATAGCAGAAAGTTTGAAACACAAAACCGTTCGTATTCTTTTGCATGTAAAAAAACCCGTATAATCTCATAGGTTTTAGGTTTTTGTCACATTCCGGATAATTGCATAATGAATATCTGGCTAATTGCATACTGAAAGTCAAATTTACCTGTATTTTTCAACTGTTAATTGAGTGACGCGGTTACAGAGATAAGCCCGAGGCAAATTGATTGACAAAAGGTGCTAATTGACTTTCCGAGAGAAAGTTTGCCATTTTGTGCGGCTTCCTTAAAGCTTCCACGCCATGACGATCGCTCACCAATTAGCATACACGATTTAATAATAAGTTTGTACGCAATGTAAAGCAATGTGTTGTTAATTATTTATTGCTCTCAGTTTGCTAGTGTCGGTAGAGATGCATATGACATTGAGTAATCATGGCTGTGTAATTTACACGACAAACCATAGCAAAGCGACGCAGGTTGAAAGAAAACAAATACGCATAATATTGCATAAAATCTATCAAATAACAGTAAATACAAAACGGCTATACACAATATTAATTCTATCAAACATCTTACATAGAATTAACTCGCTTTTATGGAGTTTCAATGTAAGGCCTAAAAAAAAAATATGTGTGTTTCTGGTTTCACCCTGTCAAAAAGTTAGGGTAGGTAGGTAGGAAAAAGTTGTTTTTTTAGATATTTTTTTTATATATATTTTTTGCATATATTATGCCATTTTTGTACTAAGGCAACTTCTTGATACCGTATTTTACCTTGTATAGTACGCACCCGTGTATATTACGCACCCCCATCTCAGAGGTCAAAACTGGGGTAAAAAAGTTGTTTCCGTGTATAATACGCATCAAAATATTAGTTTTCCTAGATGAACCATTCAACGAAAATAAAAGGTTAAAAAAAAAAAAATCACAATCGAGAAAATTAGCGTACAAAAGTAAATATAATTACTTATATCATTAATTGCCAATCTTCAGGGGAGTACCTATCTTGTATCATCTCATCAAAGAGCCAATTATAATGCCGCAGATAATTGTCCGTAATCCGATAATTACATCAACTAAAACACAACAAAGTCGTTGGTTACCGTAATCCATTACGCCGATTATACTAACATTGTGTATTCACGGGAACCAGTGCTTATCATAAGTGTAGCACAATTGTAACGCGTGATCAGTTACCTGTACCCCGTGGCTAAATCTGGTAAAGGTCACACGGCGTGTCAAAGTGCATCCTCAGAAATAGTCGCTACTCACGGCGACTTCAAAGGATTATAGAAATGGAATAACCCACTCTACCCCGTGTTTATAATGTGTCATACTGCAGCCCAGGTGCGATTTTGTTTGACCCAGTTATCAATCATCAAATGTGTACCGGTAAGCATGTTTTCACAAGCATTATTGAATAATAGCCATTTCAAAGTAGGGTGATTCTGCCTTTCTACGCCGTCTAAAATATATGTCTTTCAAAATAAAGCAAAAACTTCATTAATTTTTTATAAAATATTAAATAAAATCCTATAAATATTAGAATAGAATAGAACTGTAACAATACTCCATGTACCAGTCTAAAGTCTAAACAGCTGGAAGTCACGTGATATTATGTCACGCGATATAAACAACAAAATGGATGGACGATTTTTCACACAATTTATTGAAGTTTTACAACAAACATGCAAACATTTATACAAAAACAAGCATCATAATACACTTTATTCATTTATAATTCGAATTAAGTCAATATATTACTTATATGAAGCGAGTAAATTACGAAAAAATTGTGTATTATCGGTATTCACAATTTTCTGTCGCGATGTCTGTTCGTCGTCAAGTTTTTTCTTCCCAGGGCCAGACATCGATTTTCTGCAAGAAAAAAAGTTTTTTTTATTGTTTCCTTATATTGTACGCACCCCCATTTCGGAAACCGTAAAAGTGGTAAAAAAACTGCGTACTATACAAGGAAAAATATGGTAACCTTTGCAAACAGTTTGGATCCAGATTAGATGCTTAACAACTCTGTGTCTCATCAGGATACAAACTGTTTGACACTTGTTAAGTTTAAACTATGAATTCATGTTAAATTGATGCTAATAAAATTATCATTCGAATAAAAATATTTATTGTTTGATTGTAAGATTGAGATAAAAAAAAAAAAGAAAAAAAAAAAAAACTTTTTTTTTTTTCATCTCGTTAAAAATATTTAGGGTCGGCGGTGAAAAAGTAGGGTCGGTCGGGAAACCGGAAACACACATATTTTTTTTTTATGCCTAAGTATTAACAGAACAGTAAAACGAAAGTAGAAACGTGCACCGCTACATGTACAAAATGTTCAATTTCGGCTATTCGAATACTCCGGTTAATCGCATATATTTTCTTGACAAATGGGCTATGCAAATAACCGAAATCGACTGTACTACAAACCTTATAACGCACATTAAACGGCATCACCCATGTATTAGTAGTAAATAGCCGAGTGACAGTGTTAGATCAAAGCCCGCAAAGATGCAGCTTATTGCTAGATCAGAAACACATTCTCAGCGATCCGTTATTTTTTTGTTTTTGTTATTTTTTTGAAGTTCTCAATGTTGTAGTTTATCAATTATATTGTAAAGCTATCTGATATACATGTCTACTGTATTAAGAAACCCCACTTATACAAGTTATTAATGACTGGAAAGCTGATTACTAAAATCCAATACGTATTGATACATATTGCAATACAACATGACCATATTGCAATACAACATGACTGTATTGCAATACAACATGACTGTATTGCAATACAATGTGACCGTATTGCAATACAACATGACTGTATTGCAATACAACATGACCATATTGCAATACAACATTACCGTATTGCAATACAACATGACCGTATTGCAATACAACATGACCGTATTGCAATACAACATGACCGTATTGCAATACAACATGACCGTATTGCAATACAACATGACCGTATTGCAATATATCGCGATACGGTTTTGACTGGCAATACTCAGCCCTACCCAGCACTAATAGTTACAGGTCTAGTCCATAAAAAGGTTTGCTGTTGTCTACTTTTTATGGCAATACTAGATCTACATATTTTTTTATTATCTTTAGAATATATATGTTTGTTTTAATTCAAAATGATTTTACTGTCACCAAAAAAAGTACAAAAGAATTAACAACCTACAGTTCGGCCTTGATAATTTGGTGCTGACGGTATATTCCAACGTAGACTAGTAGGGTAAGCAGGTAAATTAATGGAAACTTATCATTGGCTTGGGGTGTTTAAATATTTAAGTTTCAAGAATGCAATACAAAACAGGTGTAAAAATATGTGGCATAGCACTTAGAGTTGTGGGCTATCAAGCATACAACTTTTTGTGCAAGTTCGAATCTGATGACAAACTTTTTCATACGAAGATCTTTTCTTTTTTCTTTTTTATATGGCTTTGTTATATGTTAATATCCATATTTATCTTTTATAGCGAAACACAGATGTACACACATACAACTGAATTGAATTTTATAGTCGCACCTACAGCAAAGGTAATATGGTGACTTTTACAACTACCACTGTTGGAGGAAGACCCCAGGCCCTCTTGACAAGCTTCCACTGTTGGAGGAAGACCCCAGGGGCCCTCAGGACAAGCTTCCACTGTTGGAGGAAGACCCCAGGGGCCCTCCGGGCAATTTTCATGCATGGGTGGGCACCTGGGTAAAACCATTGACGTTCCGCAAGCCAGCTGGATAGCTTCCTCTCAAAGATTTCTAGGACCATGAGGGATCGAACGCAAGCAGTGAGGGGCAAATAATTTCAAGTCAGAAACTCTAACCACTCGGCCACGGACTACACACATACAAAGATAAGCGCAAGTCTATAATTTCAGAATGATTCATGCAAATATCAAGCATTTCATACAATATTAGATCATCTTGGAAACAATTACCTCGACAACATGTTTTATATTTTCTATCAGTTTTGTTTTAGAGAAGTCGCTGTTACTAAATGTTCGGCCATGTTCCACTGAAAAAGTTAGTAGTTTTGCATGCACGAGGAAATGGATAATAACAAGAAGCATCGCCAGTCGATGCAGACGCTCGACTCGATGCAGACGCTCGACTTTCAAGGCCTTGTTTATGTACTGGGAAACAATGTTGAAGGGCATAATTTTGCTTAACTGCATAGCGGAATTATTGCACTTGTTAACCAAATTTTTGTTTAAGTATAAAAGGGGCCATAATTTTGTTAAAATAAAAGTATGAGTAATAGAACATGGCTGTATGATGTTGCCTAATGATGTTGAATACATGTGTGAAGTTTCAATCCATTATGTAGTTCTGGAGATACAAGCTTACATACAAACTTTAAACGGGACGCAGGTGCAGACAACCAGATGACGATCAAGTGATGACAATAACAATCTCATTAATCAGACCCTTTATCATGTTACGACACTCTACACTACTAAGGATCTGACAACACTGCATTGGAGGTCACGTCAGATTGACCTTCGAATAGATTGATTGAATTGGATTTTATAGTCGCACCAACAGCTAAGGTCATATGGCGACTTTCCAGCTTCCATTGGTGGAGGAAGACCCCAGGTGCCCCTCCGGGCAATTTTCGTGCATTTTCAATCAAATGCTGTGGAGCAGTCTACGCTCGATATTGAAAGAGACAATGTCCATAACTTTTAGCTTATAAAATACAAAATAATTGCATTGACAAACATAACACACCAACCATAATTGAATATTTACTAAAAAAACAAAAACAAGACTGTTTGACGGAATTCAATAGTGGTAAATAAAGAATGTACCGATTCGTGGGGTTGAACTTGCACTTAAATTATACTCGCGGGTCAATAGTCGACTTCGCCATCAACTGAGCTAAGCGGGCTAGACAAACATACTGTTTATAAATGTAATGTCGTAATTATCTTGGTATAATATATATTTTCAAAACATGACAGCGCCCATGGTTTTCTTAGTATTCTTGATGTAAAACATGCCATTTAGTGCATTTCTTTGAATTTATCGTGCAATCCACAGCAATAACACACGAAGACTTTGTCTTTTTTCGGGAACAGATCTATGTGTTTTATGTGGTTTTTTGTTTGTTCAGTTCACTCGAACATCACCTGAAGTGGATATGAAAAGCAAGATTTCATTGGTTGAATTTAGTTGTTCTTCTCATGAATATTGATTAGATGAAAGGTCGATCTTACATGACCTACAGATCCTATAGCGGAGAGTATCAAAGCGTAATTAGGATATGATTTTAATGAGATTGTGACAATAGCTCTTTCTTCGAAAAAGTTGAGCTAAAAAGCATGACTGTGTAAACTTTCATTCACCCAAACATATAAAAGATAAATGAAAAAACAAAACATGTGAGATTCAAACCATAACTGGTTACTTATAAATGCAGACTACTACCGTACCCATTGCATCATGCCCTCCATACCACAGATACAGGTTTTAAAAAAGATATTTCTTATATGTCTATTTTTTTTAAACCAGTATCTGTGCTCCATACATCTGCTAGTTTCACTATTAATATCACTAAAAGTGCACTATGTATAGTCTAATACCTGTTTTACCTGTCAGTATTATTGTATTAGACTGAACCAAAACAATGCCAAATTATTGAGTCCGGGCTGGACCTACCCACTTATGAAATCCTGGGTCGTGAAACAGCGAACAAACTACCGTATTTCTCCTAATAGTAATGCCTGGGTGCTATTATATGGGAAAATACGGTATTTATTAAGGGTGGTCTAGTAATTACCTAGCTATATGTTCAACACCCTCTTCCCCTTTACAAATTGCAAACTCGTCCGAAATTCCCTCATCTATGGCTGCGCATATACATGTACCTGACATAAAACATTCGCGATTCAATTTGTAATTTTGTGGGAGAAACACTGTCGATTGATTATAAACAATTCAAGTTTAATTTTATTATCGCAAGCGGTTGGGGAATAATGGATCTGACAAGAAAATTGCAAAATCAAGACCCTAGACGAATCGAAATCTTGGAACATTGCACTTCTCCTACTATCAAGTAGATTTCTAGTTCTTCAACATGCTCAGAGGATGGGCTCCCCTGATATATGTATCCATTCATAGCAATTTGTAGTGTAATACCTTTCATTTTTCATTTCAAACAAAGTAACTAAACTATCAATTTCTATACTGAAAGGAAAAAGTATCGCAACACGGGAATTTCCGCTAAATATTGTATGTACAATATGCTGCTGTTATGGCTACGTAAGATCTTTACTTTCGGAAAAAAAACTAAAACAACACGTAACACAGCAAATAGTATTGCTGCAAAGTTTCATTCGTTTGTCTCAAGCATGTGAGCAAACTTATGTCTCAAGCATGTGAGCTAACTTATGTCTTAAGCATGTGAGCAAACTTATGTCTCAAGCATGTGAGCAAACTTATGTCTCAAGCATGTGAGCAAACTTATGTCTCAAGCATGTGAGCAAACTTAGGACACACAATTCTGCAAACTCTTAATGTTAAATACACTTACCGAAGTGGCTCAATTTTTCAAAGAGGAACTTCAACATTTATGAATTTCTTGTAACGCAACATGTACTGTGATTAAAACAACTACTTTTTTTTTACAAAACATTTCCTTGGAATATATATTGAATTAGGTGTGCAGTATATACAATATATAGCGGAAATTCTCATGTCGCATTTCTTTTTCTTTTCAGTATATATACAATATGCTTTTAGTAGCTTATGTTCTCATACATGCCAACTGTAAGTCTTAATTGTAAAATACAATTGTTAAAACCAGCCGTTTGAATATTAATCAAGTCAGCTTGAAATCTTAATTACAAACATATAGGGGCTTCACTTTCAAGTAGGAAATGCCAAGCCAACTTAATTGTTTGTGTGAAAGTCTTTTCCTATAACATATAGGCTTTGTTTGTCACCTTCAATTCTCAGTTGTTATATGTCATCATTTTGTTTATTGTTTGTTTATTCATAATTTACTGCTAATTGTTTGTAATAATAATAACTCAAACACCAAGTCAAAGATGTCATAGCATGTAAACTTTAATAGTATTTAATATGTGAAACTTAATGTTGACTGCAATAGTTAGTCGATGTTTGGATTTACCGAGAAGTTAGGAGTGCATAGTCGATGTTTGGATTTACCGAGCAGTCATGAGAGCATAGTCGATGTGTGGATTTACCGAGCAGTTAGGAGTGCATAGTCGATGTTTGGATTTTCCGAGCAGTTAGGAGTGCATAGTCGATGTTTGGATTTACCAGCAGACTGGAGTGCATAGTCGATGTTTGGATTTACCAGCAGACTGGAGTGCATAATCGATGTTTGGATTTACCAAGCAGTCAGGAGTGCCTAGTCGATGTTTGGATTTACCAGCAGACTGGAGTGCATAGTCGATGTGTGGATTTACCGAGCAGTCAGGAGTGCCTAGTCGATGTTTGGATTTACCAGCAGACTGCAGTGCATAGTCGATGTGTAGATTTACTGAGCAGTTAGAAGTGCCTAGTCGATGTTTGGATTTACCAGCAGACTAGAGTGCATAGTCGATGTTTGGATTTACCAGCAGACTGGAGTGCCTAGCTGATGTTTGGATTTACCAGCAGACCGGAGTGCATAGTCGATGTGTGGATTTACCGAGCAGTTAGGAGTACCTAGTCAATGTTTGGATTTACCAGCATACTGGAGTGCATAGTCGATGTTTGGATTTACCAGCAGACTGGAGTGCATAGTCGATGTTTGGATTTACCAGCAGACAGGAGTGTATAGTTGATGTGTGGATTTACCGAGCAGTTAGGAGTGCCTAGTCGATGTTTGGATTTACCAGCAGATTGGAGTGCCTAGTTGATGTTTGGATTTACCAGCAGACTGGAGTGCATAGTCGATGTGTGGATTTACCAGCAGACTGGAGTGCATAGTTGATGTTTGGATTTACCAGCAGACTGGAGTGCATAGTCGATGTTTGGATTTACCAGCAGACTGGAGTGCATAGTCGATGTTTGGATTTACCAGCAGACTGGAGTGCATAGTCGATGTGTGGATTTACCGAGCAGTTAGGAGTGCATAGTCGATGTTTGGATTTACCGAGAAGTTAGGAGTGCATAGTCGATGTTTGGATTTACCAGCAGACTGGAGTGCATAGTCGATGTTTGGATTTACCAGCAAACTGGAGTGCATAGTCAATGTTTGGATTTACCGAGCAGTTAGGAGTGCATAGTCGATGTTTGGATTTACCGAGCTGTAAGGAGTGCATAGTCGATGTTTGGATTTACCAGCAGTCAGGAGTGCATAGTCCATGTGTGGATTTACCAGCAGACTGGAGTGCATAGTTGATGTTTGGATTTACCAGCAGTCAGGAGTGCATAGTCGATGTTTGGATTAACCAGCAGTCAGGAGTGCATAGTCGATGTTTGGATTTACCGAGCAGTCAGGAGTGCATAGTCGATGTTTGGATTTACCAGCAGTCAGAAGTGCATAGTGGACGTTTGGATTTACCGAGCAGTTAGGATTGCATAGTCGATGTGTGGATTTACCGAGCAGTCAGGAGTGCCTAGTCGATGTTTGGATTTACCAGCAGTCAGGAGTGCCTAGTCAATGTTTGGATTTACAGAGCAGTCAGGAGTGTCTAGTCGATGTTTGGATTTACCAGCAGACTGGAGTGCATAGTGAATGTGTGGATTTACCGAGCAGTCAGGAGTGCCTAGTCGATGTTTGGATTTACCAGCAGACTGGAGTGCATAGTCAATGTGTGGATTTACCGAGCAGTTAGGAGTGCCTAGTCGATGTTTGGATTTACCAGCAGACTGGAGTGCATAGTCGATGTTTGGATTTACCAGCAGACTGGAGTACATAGTCTATGTTTGGATTAACCAGCAGACTGGAGTGCATAGTCGATTTTTGGATTTACCGGGAAGTCAGGAGTGCCTAGTCGATGATTGGATTTACCAGCAGACTGGAGTGCATAGTCGATGTGTGGATTTACCGAGCAGTCAGAAGTGCCTAGTCGATGTTTGGATTTACCAGCAGACTGGAGTGCATAGTCGATGTTTGGATTTACCAGCAGACTGGAGTGCCTAGTTGATGTTTGGATTTACCAGCAGACTGGAGTGCATAGTCGATGTGTGGATTTACCGAGCAGTTAGGAGTGCCTAGTCGATGTTTGGATTTACCAGCATACTGGAGTGCATAGTCCATGTTTGGATTTACCAGCAGATTGGAGTGCATAGTCGATGTTTGGATTTACCAGCAGACAGGAGTGCATAGTCGATGTTTGGATTTTCCGAGCAGTTAGAAGTGCATAGTCGATGTTTGGATTTACCAGCAGACTGGAGTGCATAGTCGATGTTTGGATTTACCAGCAGACTGGAGTGCATAGTCGATGTTTGGATTTACCAAGCAGTCAAGAGTGCCTAGTCGATGTTTGGATTTACCAGCAGTCAGGAGTGCATAGTCGATGTGTGGATTTACCGAGCAGTCAGGAGTGCCTAGTCGATGTTTGGATTTACCAGCAGACTGGAGTGCATAGTCGATGTGTGGATTTACCGAGCAGTTAGAAGTGCCTAGTTGATGTTTGGATTTACCAGCAGACTTGAGTGCCTAGCTGATGTTTGGATTTACCAGCAGACTGGAGTGCATAGTCGATCTGTGGATTTACCGAGCAGTTAGGAGTGCCTAGTCGATGTTTGGATTTACCAGCATACTGGAGTGCATAGTCCATGTTTGGATTTACCAGCAGACTGGAGTGCATAGTCGATGTTTGGATTTACCAGCAGACAGGAGTGTATAGTCCATGTGTGGATTTACCGAGCAGTTAGGAGTGCATAGTCGATGTTTGGATTTACCAGCAGACTGGAGTGCAATAGCAGCATAGTCGATGTTTGGATTTACCAGCAGTCAGGAGTGCATAGTCGATGTGTGGATTTACCAGCAGACTGGAGTGCATAGTCGATGTTTGGATTTACCAGCAGTCAGGAGTGCATAGTCGATGTTTGGATTTACCTGCAGTAAGGAGTGCATAGTCGATGTTTGGATTTACCGAGCAGTTAGGAGTGCATAGTCGATGTTTGGATTTACCGAGCAGTCAGGAGTGCATAGTCGATGTTTAATTTACCAGCAGTCAGAAGTGCATAGTCGATATTTGGATTTACCAGCATACTGGAGTGCATAGTCGATGTGTGGATTTACCAAGCAGTTAGGAGTGCCTAGTCGATGTTTGAATTTACCAGCAGACTGGAGTGCATAGTCGATGTTTGGATTTACCAGCAGACTGGAGTGCCTAGTTGATGTTTGGATTTACCAGCAGACTGGAGTGCATAGTCGATGTGTGGATTTACCGAGCAGTTAGGAGTGCCTAGTCGATGTTTGGATTTACCAGTAGACTGGAGTGCATAGTCGATGTTTGGATTTACCAGCAGACTGGAGTGCATAGTCGATGTTTGGATTTACCAGAGACAGGAGTGTATAGTCGATGTGTGGATTTACTGAGCAGTTAGGAGTGCCTAGTCGATGTTTGGATTTACCAGCAGATTGGAGTGCCTAGTCGATGTTTGGATTTACCAGCAGACTGGGGTGCATAGTCGATGTTTGGATTTACCAGCAGACTGGAGTGCATAGTCGATGTTTGGATTTACCAGCAGACTGGAGTGCCTAGTTGATGTTTGGATTTACCAGCAGACTGGAGTGCATAGTCGATGTTTGGATTTACCAGAGACAGGAGTGTATAGTCGATGTGTGGATTTACTGAGCAGTTAGGAGTGCCTAGTCGATGTTTGGATTTACCAGCAGATTGGAGTGCCTAGTCGATGTTTGGATTTACCAGCAGACTGGGGTGCATAGTCGATGTTTGGATTTACCAGCAGACTGGAGTGCATAGTCGATGTTTGGATTTACCAGCAGACTGGAGTGCCTAGTTGATGTTTGGATTTACCAGCAGACTGGAGTGCATAGTCGATGTGTGGATTTACCGAGCAGTTAGAAGTGCCTAGTCGATGTTTGGATTTACCAGCATACTGGAGTGCAGTCGATGTTTGGATTTACCAGCAGACTGGAGTGCATAGTCGATGTTTGGATTTACCAGCAGACAGGAGTGTATAGTTGATGTGTGGATTTACCGAGCAGTTAGGAGTGCCTAGTCGATGTTTTGATTTACCAGCAGACTGGAGTGCCTAGTCGATGTTTGGATTTACCAGCAGACTGAAGTGCATTGTCGATGTTTGGATTTACCAGCAGACTGGAGTGCATAGTTGATGTTTGGATTTACCAGCAGACTGGAGTGCATAGTCAATGTTTGGATTTACCAGCAGACTGGAGTGCATAGTCGATGTTTGGACTTACCAGCAGACTGGAGTGCATAGTCGATGTGTGGATTTACCGAGCAGTTAGGAGTGCCTAGTCAATGTTTGGATTTACCAGCAGACTGGAGTGCCTAGTTGATGTTTGGATTTACCAGCAGACTGGAGTGCATAGTCGATGTGTGGATTTACCGAGCAGTTAGGAGTGCCTAGTCGATGTTTGGATTTACCAGCAGACTGCAGTGCATAGTCGATATTTGGATTTACCAGCATACTGGAGTGCATAGTCGATGTGTGGATTTACCAAGCAGTTAGGAGTGCCTAGTCGATGTTTGGATTTACCAGCAGACTGGAGTGCATAGTCGATGTTTGGATTTACCAGCAGACTGGAGTGCCTAGTTGATGTTTGGATTTACCAGCAGACTGGAGTGCATAGTCGATGTGTGGATTTACCGAGCAGTTAGGAGTGCCTAGTCGATGTTTGGATTTACCAGTAGACTGGAGTGCATAGTCGATGTTTGGATTTACCAGCAGACTGGAGTGCATAGTCGATGTTTGGATTTACCAGAGACAGGAGTATAAAGTCGATGTGTGGATTTACCGAGCAGTTAGGAGTGCCTAGTCGATGTTTGGATTTACCAGCAGATTGGAGTGCCTAGTCGATGTTTGGATTTACCAGCAGACTGGGGTGCATAGTCGATGTTTGGATTTACCAGCAGACTGGAGTGCATAGTCGATGTTTGGATTTACCAGCAGTCTGGAGTGCATAGTCGATGTTTGGATTTACCAGCAGACTGGAGTGCATAGTCGATGTTTGGATTTACCAGCAGACTGGAGTGCATAGTCGATGTTTGGATTTACCAGCAGACTGGAGTGCATAGTCAATGTTTGGATTTACCAGCAGACTGGAGTGCATAGTCGATGTTTGGATTTACGAAGCAGTTAGGAGTGCATACTCAATGTTTGGATTTACCAGCAGTCAGGAGTGCATAATCGATGTGTGGATTTACCAGCAGTCAGATGTGCATAGTCAATGTTCGGATTTACCAGCAGACTGGAGTGGCTAGTCGATGTTTGGATTTACCAGCAGACTGGAATTATCCTTCAGACTACTGTAACTCATTTAAATATTTTAAATATACGTTTTGGACAATTTTACAATCAACTTGTGCAACAGTGAATTCATAAAAAGTGTGGATTTTTTAATTAAGTGGACATTACTGCTGTAAAACTGTACATAGTGACTTTTGATAAGATTGGTTCTCCTTGTGTGTTCCTATTCAAACTGTGTTCCCTGAGTAATGTAGTCTTGGAATTTAATACATTAACATCTTTCTGTCAATATCGGCAGATTACTTTGAAATATTGTAATTTTGACAGGCACTACCTTTACTTTGGTTATAAACATATATACATATTGATGTGTGTGTCACCTTTGTTGTACATTCAAACTGGTTTCCCGTAATGTAGTTGAACTACCATTACAAAGGCTATCAATATAAACTGTGTTTTAAATATTATCTGTGTGCTATTTTAACGTTAATAAATATACATAAACATTATGTGAGACTTCTGTGTGACAAAATCTGCAATTCCCCCATAACACAACAACTCGCCACACTACACATCGACAGCATAAAACATGTACATCCTGCAGTCCCCAACAGATGAGGCCAGGACCAACTAGAACTATCACTGAAGGTGATTAACACCCCAGCAAATGCATACCCAGGGTTGTTATTAAGAGGCCAGTAGGCAGGGATTTCCCCCTGCTACTTTGACTGGTCTACTCAGCTAATATGAACTTTTACTAGTATTGTATACAAGTATCAATCAAAATACCGGGCTACTCTGTGGGCCGCTTACTTGAAAAGTTAATGATACTGCTGGGTAATACCCCATGACAATATGCATGCACATCTCCATTTCATACTGATCCTTCTCACAAAGCTTGGTGAAAATCAATCTAGGAGTTATAATATGATATAGAAATAGCGGGGTGGAATATGTTTGTGTTGTTTTGTTTTATCAGATCTACACCTATATATATCAGTGATGTGCCCCCCGCCCTGCCCTCCATTGGTTTATGGGCTCCCCTCACATGGAGGACAGTGGACCCTCCATTGGTTTATGGGCTCCCCTCACATGGAGGACAGTGGGAGCGGGAATTGTTTTCATTTTCTCTTCTATTATTTGGATATTAAAATTTTAATTTGAACGCAATCACTTATATTAAATTCAGATACACAGATACACAGATAAAAAAAAATGAAATGAGGCCACAATAAAAATTGCCAGATATCCCCTCCCTCCCCGAGATGCCTTTCGACCACACATTTCTTTAAAATGACAGCATTTTGGATCAGAATAAAAAAAAAAAAAAAAAAAAAATCACATCCTGCCCCAAATTTTATTATAATTTGTATGAAATTCTAACAATAATCTTATATCGGCCCGAGTTTCTATACCCGCCCCGCCCCATCCCCACCCCCACATTGTTTTAGCCTTGTTTTCTGATGGTATATAATGGCTATATAATTTATTATTTTCTGAAAAAAACGAAGCATTGTGGTGTAGTGGTTATAGCGTCTGCCTTGCATTCGGGAGGTCGTGGGTTCGAGTCCCCTGACCGCGTCATACCAAAGACTTTAAAAATGGATTAGTCACTTGTAAACCTTGCCTGACGAGCAAATAATGGGTAGTGCTACCACTGATTGACCAGTGTCAGAATAATGTGACTGGGTGGGTGGGGGTATCATGTCTACTACGGCGTGGTATTCCAGTGTGGCAGCACTATAAAGAAACCATTGAGTTCGCTGCTTCAAGTAGACATATCATCACATCACACAACAACACACAGATAAAAGTCCAGACAGTGTGCCTATAATCGTCGGGTAGGACGCCTGTCGTAGGTGGAGGGACTATAATCCTTAGAAATACATACACACACACACTTATTTTCTGAAAAATCAAATAGTCGAGCTGCGCTGTTCTCCGACAGCTCTTGTTTTTTAAGCAGTCACAAACACGTCTGCTCCATATTTAAGACTTTCAAGGAAAACGTATGTTGCGGTTAATTTGATTGAAAATAGAGACAGAAGACGTGTCTTGGGAATACATAATAATGACAAGATATCCGTGCAAAACATCCAATATGGAGGCGTGAGCTTTGCATATAACATATTCAGATAAGGATACAGGACATAGGTTTATGAAACAACTTACGACCATTTTGATAGTAAATCAATTTCTTAAATGCTTCACTATAAATTACACTTTTCAAATAAACGTGATTTCATTTCATTTTCTTATACAGGTGGTATTTCTGCACTACATGCACACATAACTGTTTATATTGAACGCGTAGGTGAAAAAAATGAATGATTTTATAATTTGAGACTTATTGTAAGATGTTTAATAAAACAGTGCCCAGATTATTACAACAGCAGTTCCCTTCAATTCCAATGACAAAGACACTGTGCTGGCTGCATGTGGTATCAAACAAAGACACTGTGCCGGCTTCATGTGGTATCAAACAAAGACACTGTGCCGGCTGCATGTGGTATCAAACAAAGACACTGTGCCGGCTTCATGTGGTATCAAACAAAGACACTGTGCCGGCTGCATGTGGTATCAAACAAAGACACCTTGCCGGCTTCATGTGGTATCAAACAAAGACACTGTGCTGGCTGCATGTGGTATCAAACAAAGACACTGTGCTGGCTGCATGTGGTAACAAACAAAGACACTGTGATGGCTGCATGTGGTATCAAACAAAGACACTGTGCCGGCTGCATGTGGTATCAAACAAAGACACTGTGCCGGCTGCATGTGGTATCAAAGACACTGTGCTGGCAGCATGTGGTATCAAACAAAGACACTGTGCTGGCTGCATGTGGTATCAAACAAAGACACCTCGCCGGCTGCATGTGGTATCAAACAGACACCTTGCCGGCTTCATGTGGTATCAAACAAAGACACTGTGCTGGCTGCATGTGGTATCAAACAAAGACACTGTGCCGGCTGCATGTGGTATCAAACAAAGGCACTGTGCCGGCTGCAAGTGGTATCAAACAAAGACACTGTGCCGGCTGCATGTGGTATCAAACAAAGACACTGTGCCGGCTGCATGTGGTATCAAACAAAGACACCTTGCCGGTTGCATGTGGTATCAAACAAAGACACCTTGCCGGCTGCATGTGGTATCAAACAAAGACACATTGCCCGCTGCATGTGGTATCAAAAAAAGACACCTTGTCGGCTGCATGTGGTATCAAACAAAGACACCTTGCCGGCTGCATGTGGTATCAAACAAAGACACCTTGCCCGCTGCATGTGGTATCAAAAAAAGACACCTTGTCGGCTGCATGTGGTATCAAACAAAGACACTGTGCCGGCTGCATGTGGTATCAAACAAAGACACTGTGCCGGCTGCATGTGGTATCAAACAAAGGCACTGTGCCGGCTGCAAGTGGTATCAAACAAAGACACTGTGCCGGCTGCATGTGGTATCAAACAAAGACACTGTGCCGGCTGCATGTGGTATCAAACAAAGGCACCTTGCCGGTTGCATGTGGTATCAAACAAAGACACCTTGCCGGCTGCATGTGGTATCAAACAAAGACACCTTGCCCGCTGCATGTGGTATCAAAAAAAGACACCTTGTCGGCTGCATGTGGTATCAAACAAAGACACTGTGCCGGCTGCATGTGGTATCAAACAAAGACACAGTGCCGGCTGCATGTGGTATCAAACAAAGACACCTTGCCGGCTGCATGTGGTATCGAACAGACACCTTGCCGGCTGCATGTGGTATCAAACAAAGACACCTTGCCAGCTGCATGTGGTATCAAACAAAGACACTGTGCTGGCTGCATGTGGTATCAAACAAAGACACCTTGCCGGCTGCATGTGGTACCAAACAAAGACACCTTGCCCGCTGCATGTGGTATCAAACAAAGACACCTTGCCGGCTGCATGTGGTACCAAACAAAGATACCTTGCCTGCTGCATGTAGTATCAAACAAAGACACTGTGCCAGCTGCATGTGGTATCAAACAAAGACACCTTGCCGGCTGCATGTGGTATCAAACAAAGACACCTTGCCGGCTGCATGTGGTATCAAACTGCCAAGATTTGCAATCAATACTTTTGATGAAGCAATTTCATTTCAAGACATATTGCTGTAGAGAACCTCACATTCAATAATCTCACGTAATGAATCAATACAAAAACATTGTCATCATAAAAAAGCTGACAAGAGAATTCTCATGTGATAATTAATGTTATCAATGGTGATTTGAATGACAACCATTTTTTGCTAACCATATAAAAATTGAAACTTAACTGAAATAAAAAATAATATAGACAAAAAAAATAATTCTATCTCATCAGAAGATTCATCAGACACAGAGGATCTTGCATGAGCAACTGTGTATTATTGATTTTAATAAACGCATTAGATAAAATGATGGGATACGAGGCGCTGTCCTATCTTTCTATCCAACGCATTTATTAGGCCATCCTTAAAAATACATTTGTTTGCTGTTTCCCGACCCAGGATTTTAGAAGTGGGTAGGTAGGTAGATGAAAAAAATAAAGTGTCTGAAGACAGCAAAACCTTAAGAACTGAAAGAACAAGAGGTCAATGACCTTGAAGCTCTACTGATTGATTTTGATTTCAGGAAGTAGTCGCTACAAACTTGTTTTTTGAAGAACTTATTTTTAGCCGTGGCGGCCATCTTGAATTTCCGGCTGACCTGAAATTTTGCTAGTATCAATAAGACATCAAGAGCAACATTCCTGTGAAGTTTAATGAAAATCCTTCAAGTAGTTTCAGAGGAGTAGTCGCTACAAGTTTTCATTATATAACTCTATGTAAACAAAGATGGTCGCTGACAGCCATGTTTAACATTGAATCAAAACGATTTTTGACAAGGACCAACATCATGTCATGCTGATCATTTTAGAAAAAGTCCCAAATCAATATCACTTATAGTTTTCAAGAAGTAGTCGCTACAAACTTGTATTTTGAAAATCTATTTTTAGCCATGGCGGCCATCTGGAATTTCCGGCCGACCTGAAATTTTGCTAGGATCAATTAGACATTAAGAGCAACATTCTTGTACAGTTTCATGAAAATCTGCTAAGTAGTTTCAGAGGAGTAGTCGCTACAAGTTTTTACTATATAATTCTATGTAAACAAAGATGGCCGCTGGCAGCCATGTTTAACGTCGAATCAAAACGATTTTTGATAAGGACCAACATCATGTCATGCTGATCATTTTAGAAAAAGTCCCATATCAATATCACTTATAGTTTTCAAGAAGTAGTCGCTACAAACTTGTATTTTGAAAATTTATTTTTAGCCGTGGCTGCCATCTTGAATTTCCGGCCGACCTGAAATTTTGCTAGGATCAATTAGACATCAAGAGCAACATTCCTGTGAAGTTTCATGAAAATTCGTTGAGTAGTTTCAGAGGAGTAGTCGCTACAAGTTTTCATTATATAACACTATCTAAACAAAGATGGCCACTGGCAGCCATGTTTAACGCCGAATCGAAACGATTTTCGACAAGGACAAACATCATGTCATGCTGATCATTTTAGAAAAAGTCCCATATCAATATCCCTTATAGTTTTCAAGAAGTAGTCGCTACAAACTTGTATTTTAAAAATCTATTTTTAGCTTTGGCAGCCATCTTGGATTTCACATCAACATGAATTTTTGCTAGGATCAACTAGACTTCATGGGCAATATTCCTGTAAAGTTTCATGAATATCCATCTAGTAGTTTCAGAGGAGTAGTCGCTACAAATAAAAGTTTACGGACAGACGGACGACGGACGCCGCACCACGGCATAAGCTCTGCTGATCTCTGATCAGTCGAGCTAAAAATATACTAAAGATAGCAAAAAAACAAAATTATATTAAAGAATTGCTATGAAATGTTGCTAGGGGCCTTTCTTATGGGTAGGTAGGTAAAAAAGCAAACCAAAAAAATGTTATGGTTGGCTTAACTTAAATTCAATAATACACAGTGACGAATAAGATTCTATTTATCACATAACACACCTACGATGTGATAGTTTCACTTTAATGTTGTCAATTTACCTTGTATACAGTGGCAATTTTTAAGAGAAATCATGACGTCGTTTTGTTGCTTACATGACGTCAGCTATATGTTGTGCGGCTGTAATGCGACACCTTAAACCAAATTTAACATTACTAACATGCATTGTATGAAGTAAGATTCCAAATAACGATAAATAGTTAAGGTGTCTGAACATATCGTATGATATACAAACACAGTGATTCGGTCCTCGATTGTATCTATAATACACTGGTGTATCAAGAGAAATAAATTATGGCTTTATTAGACTCCCAGAAGCCATGTTATGTGATAAATAAAAATTCTGATTCAAATGAAGCCGATAAATACTGAAATACACCACCATTGGTTAACTATATTAACCCTTAACCCCACTACATATATATAATGGACTGTTCTTTCTTTGAAATAAGACCATTCCATTTATGTGACAATTTAAGAGTTGTTTTTGGGAAAATAACTGATCAGCAGCCAGACATTGTAAACCCTGATCAGCCTGTGAGTTACAATGGACGCAAAGGCTATTATAGTTGTGCCTGGCGGGTTAACTATATTAAATCATATCCATATTATAGCTAAGGTTCACTGACTTCTATCATTTTGGCTTGCACTGATACATTCTTTTTACAACACATTTCCAGAAACCCTTCAGCATTTCAAAATATCTATAAGCTTCTTTCTTGTAGAAAATAATTGATGGTTGCAATTACAACCAACTGAACTCATTGATGGTTGTAATAACAACCTACTGAACTCATTCATGGTTGTAATTACAACCTACTGAACTCATTCATGGTTGTAATTACAACCTACTGAACTCATTCATGGTTGTAATTACAACCTATTGAACTCATTCATGGTTGTAATTACAACCTACTGAACTCATTGATGGTTGTAATTACAACATACTGAACACACTGTTGGTTGTAATTACAACATACTGAACTCATTGATGGTTGTAATTACAACATACTGAACTCATTGATAGTTGTAATTACAACATACTCAACTCATTGATGGTTGTAATTACAACATACTGAACTCATTGATGGTTGTAATTACAACATACTCAACTCATTGATGGTTGTAATTACAACATACTGAACTCATTGATGGTTGTAATTACAACATACTGAACTCATTGATGGTTGTAATTACAACATACTGAACTCATTGATGGTTGTAATTACAACATACTGAACTCACTGTTGGTTGTAATTTCAACATACTGAACTCATTGGTTGTTGTAAGTACAACATACTGAACTCACTGTTGATTGTAATTACAACATACTGAACTCATTGATGGTTGTAATAACAACATACTGAACTCCCTGTTGGTTGTAATTTCAACATACTGAACTCATTGATGGTTGTAATTACAACATACTGAACTCATTGATGGTTGTAATAACAACATACTGAACTCATTGATGGTTGTAATTACAACATACTGAACTCATTGATGGTTGTAATTACAACATACTGAACTCATTGATGGTTGTAATTACAACATACTGAACTCATTGATGGTTGTAACAACAACATACTGAACTCACTGATGGTTGTAATTACAACATACTGAACTCCCTGTTGGTTGTTATTACAACATACTGAACTCATTGTTGATTGTAATTACAACATACTGAACTCATTGATGGTTGTAATTTCAACATACTGAACCCATTGTTGATTGTAATTACAACATACTGAACTCCCTGTTGGTTGTAATTACAACATACTGAACTCATTGTTGATTGTAATTACAACCTACTGAACTCATTGATGGTTGTAATTTCAACATACTGAACTCATTGATGGTTGTAATTACAACATACTGAACTCATTGATGGTTGTAATTACCACATACTGAACTCACGGTTGATTGTAATTACAACATACTGAACTCATTGATGGTTGTAATTACAACATACTGAACTCCCTGTTGGTTGTAATTTCAATATACTGAACTCATTGGTTGTTGTAATTACAACATACTGAACTCATTGATGGTTGTAATTACAACATACTGAACTCATTGGTTGTTGTAATTACAACATACTGAACTCATTGATGGTTGTAATTACAACATACTGAACTCACTGTTGGTTGTAATTTCAACATACTGAACTCATTGATGGTTGTAATTACAACATACTGAACTCATTGATGGTTGTAATTACAACATACTGAACTCATTGATGGTTGTAACAACAACATACTGAACTCACTGATGGTTGTAATTACAACATACTGAACTCCCTGTTGGTTGTTATTACAACATACTGAACTCATTGTTGATTGTAATTACAACATACTGAACTCATTGATGGTTGTAATTTCAACATACTGAACCCATTGTTGATTGTAATTACAACATACTGAACTCCCTGTTGGTTGTAATTACAACATACTGAACTCATTGTTGATTGTAATTACAACCTACTGAACTCATTGATGGTTGTAATTTCAACATACTGAACTCATTGATGGTTGTAATTACAACATACTGAACTCATTGATGGTTGTAATTACCACATACTGAACTCACGGTTGATTGTAATTACAACATACTGAACTCATTGATGGTTGTAATTACAACATACTGAACTCCCTGTTGGTTGTAATTTCAATATACTGAACTCATTGGTTGTTGTAATTACAACATACTGAACTCATTGATGGTTGTAATTACAACATACTGAACTCATTGGTTGTTGTAATTACAACATACTGAACTCATTGATGGTTGTAATTACAACATACTGAACTCACTGTTGGTTGTAATTTCAACATACTGAACTCATTGGTTGTTGTAATTACAACATACTGAACTCATTGATGGTTGTAATTACAACATACTGAACTCATTGTTGTTTGTAATCACAACATACTGAACTCATTGATGGTTGTAATTACAACATACTGAACTCATTGATGGTTTTAATTACAACATACTGAACTCATTGTTGTTTGTAATTACAACATACTCAACTCATTGATGGTTGTAATTACAACATACTGAACTCATTGTTGTTTGTAATAACAACATACTAAACTCATTGTTGTTTGTAATTACAACATACTGAACTCATTGATGGTTGTAATTACAACATACTGAACTCACTGTTGATTGTAATTACAACAAACTGAACTCATTGTTTTTTGTAATTTCAACATACTGAACTCATTCATGGTTGTAATTACAACATACTGAACTCATTGTTGTTTGTAATTACAACATACTGAACTCATTGATGGTTGTAATTACAACATACTGAACTCATTGATGGTTTAATTACAACACACTGAACTCATTGGTTGTTGTAATTACAACATACTGAACTCATTGTTGTTTGTTATTACAACATACTGAACTCATTGTTGTTTGTAATTACAACATACTAAACTCATTGTTGTTTGTAATTTCAACATACTGAACTCATTGTTGTTGTAATTACAACATACTGAACTCATTGATGATTGTAATAACAACATACTGAACTCATTGATGGTTGTAATTACAACATACTGAACTCATTGTTGTTTGTAATTACAACAGACTGAACGCATTGTTGGTTGTAATTACAACATACTGAACTCATTGATGATTGTAATTACAACATACAAAACTCATTGATGGTTGTTATTACAACATACTGAACTCACTGATGATTGTAATTACAACATACTAAACTCATTGATGGTTGTAATTACAACATACTGAACTCATTGATGGTTGTAATTACAACATACTGAACTCATTGTTGTTTGTAATTACAACATACTGAACTCATTGATGGTTGTAATTACAACATACTGAACTCATTGATGGTTGTAATTACAACATACTGAACTCATTGATGGTTGTAATTACAACATACTGAACTCACTGTTGGTTGTAATTACAACATACTGAACTCATTGATGGTTGTAATTACAACATACTGAACTCACTGATGGTTGTAATTACAACATACTGAACTCATTGATGGTTGTAATTACAACATACTGAACTCATTGTTGTTTGTAATTACAACATACTGAACTCATTGATGGTTGTAATTACAACATACTGAACTCATTGTTGTTTGTAATTACAACATACTGAACTCATTGTTGATTGAAATTACAACATACTGAACTCATTGATGGTTGTAATTACAACATACTGAACTCATTGATGGTTGTAATTACAACATACTGAACTCACTGTTGGTTGTAATTACAACATACTGCACTCACTGTTGGTTGTAATTTCAACATACTGAACTCACTGATGGTTGTAATTACAACATACTGAACTCATTGATGGTTGTAATTACAACATACTGAACTCACTAATGATTGTAATTTCAACATACTGAACTCACTGTTGGTTGTAATTTCAACATACTGAACTCATTGATGGTTGTAACTACAACATACTGAACTCACTGATGGTTGTAATTACAACATAGTGAACTCACTGATGGTTGTAATTACAACATACTGAACTCATTGATGGTTGTAATTACAACATACTGAACTCATTGGTTGTTGTAATTACAACATACTGAACTCACTGATGGTTGTAATTACAACATACTGAACTCACTGTTGATTGTAATTTCAACATACTGAACTCACTGTTGATGGTAATTACAACATACTGAACTCATTGATGGTTGTAATAACAACATACTGAACTCCCTGTTGGTTGTAATTTCAACATACTGAACTCATTGGTTGTTGTAATTACAACATACTGAACTCATTGATGGTTGTAATTACAACATACTGAACTCACTGTTGGCTGTAATTACAACATACTGAACTCATTGTTGGTTGTAATAACAACATACTGAACTCATTGATGGTTGTAATTACAACATACTGAACTCATTGATGGTTGTAATTACAACATACTGAACTCATTGAAGGTTGAAATTACAACATACTGAACTCACTGTTGATTGTAATTACAACATACTGAACTCATTGATGGTTGTAATAACAACATACTGAACTCACTGTTGATTGTAATTACAACATACTGAACTCACTGTTGATTGTAATTACAACATACTGATGTCATTGATGGTTGTAATTACAACATACTGAACTCACTGTTGGTTGTAATTACAACATACTGAACTCATTGATGGTTGTAATAACAACATACTGAACTCATTGATGGTTGTAATTACAACATACTGAACTCACTGTTGATTGTAATTACAACATACTGAACTCATTGATGGTTGTAATTACAACATACTGAACTCATTGATGGTTGTAATTGCAACATACTGAACTCATTGATGGTTGTAATAACAACATACTGAACTCATTGATGGTTGTAATTACAACATACTGAACTCACTGTTGATTGTAATTACAACATACTGAACTCATTGATGGTTGTAATTACAACATACTGAACTCATTGATGGTTGTAATTGCAACATACTGAACTCATTGTTGATTGTAATTACAACATACTGAACTGATTGGTTTTGTAATTACAACATACTGAACTCATTGATGGTTGTAATTTCAACATACTGAACTCATTGATGGTTGTAATTACAACATACTGAACTCATTGATGGTTGTAATAACAACATACTGAACTCAATGGTTGTTGTAATTACAACATACTGAACCCATTGTTGGTTGTAATTACAACATACTGAACTCACTGTTGGTTGTAATTCCAACATACTGAACTCATTGGTTGTTGTAATGACAACATACTGAACTCATTGTTGTTTGTAATTACAACATACTGAACTCATTGATGGTTGTAATTACAACATACTGAACTCATTGTTGATTGTAATTACAACATACTGAACTCATTGTTGTTTGTAATTACAACATACTGAACTCATTGTTGTTTGTAATTACAACATACTGAACTCATTGATGGTTGTAATTACAACATACTGAACTCACTGATGGTTGTAATTACAACATACTGAACTCATTGTTGGTTGTAATTACAACCTACTGAACTAAAAAAAAATCACTAGCCCAAATGACAGTTTACTAGCACAGTTGACTAGCCCCGGACTTAGGGCTAGTGGTTTAATTTAATGACTGATTTCCAGTCAAGGTACTCTGTACAACACATGCGCTGGTACCAATCTGATCATAGCTGATTCTAGATGGTAATATTGTTATAAATTTTCACTTTGCGTTCATATTCCAGCCAATTATGGGTCGATTTTTTGGGTTAAGTTTGACACAATCAATTTATTTATTTGATATTCCACCCTTTTGTCAAATAGTTTTGTGTATTTGGTATACCTTGATGGGACCCACAGTACTTGTATGTATGTATAATCAAACCTGCTCAAGAGACAACCTCTGTTAAGAGACCAGCTGTATTAAGAGACCACCATTTCAGTTTTGAATTGTGTAATGCTTTAAATTAAAATGCACCTGTTTTAAGAGACCAGCTGTTTTTAAAAGACCACCTGTATTAAGATACTGTATTAAGATACCACCTGTGTTGAGAGATCACCTGTATTAAGGGACCACCTGTATTAAGAGGCCATCTGTATTAAGAGACAACCTGTATTGATACCTCATGTATTAAGAGACCACCTGTATTAAGAGACCACCTGTTTTTCTGAGACCACCTGTTTTTAGGAGACCACCTGTATTAAGATACTGTATTAAGATACCACCTGTGTTGAGAGATCACCTGTATGAAGG